>ML388013.1:2801-27669 GCA_005239525.1 Nicotiana knightiana | reverse complement strand
AATTTTCTTTTCGATTTTCGAAAGAAGAATGAAAATATTTTTGAATTTTTGATTTTATCTTCTCTCTTTTTTTTTTTTTTAAGAAAGACTTCTAAAGAAGAAAGAAATACTTTTTTGGATTTTTTGATTTTATTTGTCTCTTTTTTTTTTAATGAAAGGCTCCTACAAATAAAATATTTTTTGGTATAAAAAATTTCTTAGTTTTTATTTTTCGGGATTTTCTAAAACAAAGACTCTTAAAAAGGAATTAAAGAAAAATATTTTTGAATTTTTTTTTTAAAAAGGGGATCAAAGAAAGACTTTTCTAAAGAAGGAAGGAAAGGAAAATATTTTTGGAGTTTTTTTTCTTAAAATTGAGGGCCGGGACCGATGAGGTTTGCCTATGTATCTCACATCCAGTGAGAATCAGACCCGCATAGTTCTGCCGTTTTGACAGAACAGGGAAAACATTACTTTTGAAAACATTCACTTATTTTCTTTCTTATTTATAGACAAAGTTTCATATTTCGAATAACTACCTTGCACTCTTGGTTTTTTTTTTCTGTTTGTTTTTATTTTTAGCCGGTCAACGCACAAGCCGAAACAAAATAATGCAAAATATAGCAGGTAAGATGCATCAGGATGGTCCTTTATTTCGGGTTCATCTGTCCTAGACGGACCCAAACCCTGTGTTGAGTCCCCTAAGTCAAATGCACGTGATGCAAACAACGCACTTACTAGGGATCCGGCATGAGGTTATGTCATTCTAAGTTTTGAATCCTAGGGTTTTGTTCTAGACCAGGCTTGNGCTAGTAGTAGAGATCGCTCACAGCATTGAGGGCTATTGTTTGAGGAGTAGAGAGCAGGGACAACAGGATAAGAGGGCCCAGTTTTCTGGAGATTTTAGAGGTGCCCTGGCTAGGGGCAGGGTCAGTTTGATAGGGGCCAGCCCAGCAAGCCCCCCATATTCACTACCCCCGGATTAATGAAGGGTAATAAGGGATTTTTTCCAATTAAAGTGACATTATTCGGATTTGGGATTTATTTACGTTTCAGAGTCGCCACCCGGATTTTTGACAATGCTCCGGGACACCGTTTTGTTTTAAAATCCCAAACCGAGGAAATTTTGACTCTGTTTTAAATTGTCTGCGAACTAGAAATTCGGATAAGGAATTCTGTTAACCCGGGAGAAGGTGTTAGGCACTCCCGAATTCCGTGGTTCTAGCACGGTCTCTTAACTATTAATATTTGGCCTAAATTATCTGATTGTTTACGTATTTTAGCCTATTGTGCATTTAGCCTTTTTACTTTTAACCGCTTTTAGTATTTATGGATTTATCTTGAAACAAGTCACGATGGCGTACACTTGTTTGTTTTTGGACACATTGTAATTTCGCCACATGAAATGCACCCGCAATTACAACATATGATTATTATTATTATTATTAATTTTCGAAGTTATGGTCGGGTCACATGAAATGCACACCCGAATGGAAATTTACGTATCATGACCATGCCACGGGGACCATACCCATAGCCACAATGATTTACTATAACGCGCCTAAAGAAAACTACGATGTTCATGAATATTATTTTCCTAAAGTAATTTGAGATTATTGTAGACCCAATTCTCTTGTCCTAAACTTAATCGATGCCGTGAATTCAAGAAAAGAAACTCAATGATCTATCTGATTAACATAAGGATTACAGTGCACCAAAATGAAACTTTATACAATGAGATAAAGAACTAATCATGAACCATGAATTCTATATAGCATATTAGCAACACTATTTAATTTTTAACCAAACGACTCCAACCTAAACTTATGAATTTCTACCAGATTCAAAGTATAATGGGTAAACAAAATAGACCCTCACAGATTGGGAAGCTATTTTCTTTCAAACTATGATTTTTATAAAATTACACCAGAACTTTTGCTAACCAAATAGCAGATCCAACTATGACTTATCTTTTCAAGAAAAAATACCGTGAATTCATTTTTCACCTAATCTAAAGTAGTTCAACAAAGTCACTACTCATAATTATTAACAATCAACTTCATCTTATTAACACTAACTCATCAATCATGCTTCAAGATAAACAAAGTAACTAATCCCAAAACAAACAGGCAAGAGATGACGATTAAAACTAGTCATTAACTGAAAGAAACATTGAAACACAGTTCGCGTAATTGTTAAACAAAAGCATAGAACATGACAAAATAACTTCAAGCATAACTAAATTATATGCGGCTAGAAGGGCGGAATCTTTTCTACCTCTTTGCACAAAACTTTTCTGGTTCACCCAACATTTTCCACTTGTCCGACTGTTGCTGAGCAGTTTTTGGATATCAAACGGACCTCCCCAGGGTAAGGAACAGACCTTTTATATGTGAAAACGTTTCGAACACAAAGATGGAAATTCGACAAGAAAACTCGACCAAGCTAAACCGGGAACAAAGGACTTGTCGTCAACCTCATAAACTCGACTAAAGATCAATCAGAGAGCAGTCGACGGGGCCACGAACATGCCTCAACTTTGAACCAAGGAGAAACTCAACTTGACTCGGAAGCTTTAGCTATTTTTCTGAGACGATTTTGGAGGTGAAAAGTTGGGCGAAAGAACTGGATTTTTGAGCTCTTACCGAAGCTTCTGGCCTGTTTTCATGGCTCCTCAGAGATCTTCATTGCCGAGCCACTGCCGGCGATAAGATCAAGCGAGCGAAGAAGGAGTTTTGTGGGGTGATGAATAAGGCAGCGATGGAGTTCGTTTTCCGACGAGCTCTTAGGAAATGGAAAACGACTGGTTTTTGGAAGTTGGTTTTGGCTAGTTTTACTATGTTTCAGGGGTGTATCGAGGTGTTTTCCGGTGTGGTTTCATGTTGCGACGCAGTTGGTTTCGATGGATGCTGTTCTCTCGTTTCCGGCGAGTTCGCAGGTGATGACAATGACCCAGAAAATGAGAGAGAGAGGGGTTCTTGAGGCGGCTGAAGGTAAGGTCTTTCTGTTGGACCAATGGGAGAGCTGCAGCGGCAGATCTTTTTCTGAGGCAGGGCGTTCGGTTAGGAGTCTGTTTGCAGCGGCGCATTTGGGGGGGTCCTCCTAGATTGTGTGTTTAATTTGGACAATGAATCTAGTGCAGATGAGGTCTTTAGACGGTGGTCTTGTGTTTTTTGTTTTAGTGCTGCAAATATAAGCTATTTTTATGGAGAAAATGGGGATTCACCTGGTGGTGGCTCTAGAGATGGATTTTTTGGGATGAAGAGGCTGCGGCGCTAGTTCCCCCTCCAGATTTTTCTTGTGTGTCCCTTTTATATTAGGGGTCTTCTAGGTTAAGGGGTATGGGCTTGGGAATTATGGGCTTAGTCCATGTCTTGTTAGATTTTAAATTTAGGCTAAGAAGACTACAATGATACAATATATTTATAAATATGTAAAAATTATTCTTAATTGACTTTAATAAATTATTATATTTAAAAATAAAAGTAATAATTAAAGTTGAAACTATATATATATATATATTTTTTTTTTTTGGTATTTTTCAAAGATTATATAAAAATAAAAATCATAGTAAAATAGTATGACTACAAAATGAAATTATTTTTTTATAATTTTAGTTTTTTTTTGTTTTGTGATAAAATAAAGTGAAAACTAGTTAAAATAGCGATATTAAACCTAAATTAAATATTAAAATGCTAATATGGATAAAATTTCGGGGAGGGTCAAAAATTACATGTCTACAACTTCTACTAGATCCATGTACACTTGTGACACCCGTTCCTGGCACACACATTGGAAGACTATTCTTTTGAAAATGTAACTATTTAAATTTAACTTCTTGATCATTGCAATGGAACTCACTAGACAAACTGTGTTGGCTTGCCTAACATCGGCGTTGGATTTTATCGCGACGATTAGGAGTTGCATCGTGACAATAATAATATGATGTATCAATAAATAACAACTGAGACTGAGATATGATATGAATGCATGAATATGACTGAGTATAAAATATCTATGAAATCTGTGAAATGACAACAATAAACAACCATTATGGGTTTCAACAGTATCACCATAAAGCCTAAACATGATATCTAGCATGATTGACAGCTCAATTACTTTATCACATGGTGAAACACACATATATCAACAAAAATAGGGCCACTATACTGTGCCATGTAAACAGCAGGGTCCCAATTCACAANGCATGTTCTCACCTCAATACCAATCACATAACAGGTATTGCGGGGTTTCATGCCCTCAGCACTAAGTTTAGAAGATTTACTTACCTCAAACAAGCCAATTCCAATACCGAGCAAGCCAAGCGATGCTCCAAAAATGCCATCCCACGTGTTCTGACCTCCGAACAGCTTGAAACTAAGTATCTAACCAAAAACAACTCAAATACATCAAAAAATGCTAAAGCAACGAATCACAATAAAAAAAGGTCGAATCTTTAATCAAAAACCCAAAATTGGCCAAAAAGCCCAACCCGGGCCCGTGCCTCGGAACCGACGAAACTCATAAAATCCGACAACCATTCAATTACGAATCCAATCATACTAGTTTCACTCAAATCCGACTCCGAATCGATGCCCAAAACTCAAAATTCAGTTTATGAAATTTTAGACAAGACCTCCAAATTTCACTTTGAAATGATCAATTAAATGCTACAAACGAAGATGGATTCATGAAATACAACCAAAATTTCACTTAATATAGACTTTTGAATCACTCAATTTGACCTTATAATGAAGGAGATATGTTGGTTTTAATATTTGGAAATAGTGCAGATTTTTAAATACGAAATCAGTGGCAATTTCGTAATTAATATGAAAAATCTGACAACCCAATTCTTAGTAAAATGATCATAAAATCTTCATACGATGTCCAAAGTCGATGAATCTTTTTGCTAAGGATCCGTAATTGCGCTATGGATATAATGCTTCAACCAAAACAGAAATAGGATCTCATTTGTTCAATGTGGTACCATTTATGCTTGAAGAAACGACGTCGAAAATAAGAAAAACAGCGCAACATAACCCATTTCTATCCAAAACTCACCCGAGCCCCTCGGGACCCTATACGAACATACCAACAAGTCTCATAACATAACACAGACTTACTCGAGGCCTTAAATCACGCATAACAACATTGAAATGATGAAACACGCCTTAAATCAAATTTAATGAACTTTCGAAGTTTCGGCGTCCAAAAACTAGCGTCGAACCATGTTAAATTATCCCGGAATGAACCCAAATTTTGCACACAAGTCCCAAATGACATGACGAATCTATTCAAACTCCCGAAAATATAATCTGAATCTGATATCCTCAAAGTCAACTTCCGGTCAAACTTATGAACTTTCCAAACCTTCAAATTTCCAATTTCCGCCAATTTGAGCCGAAACCTTACAGAAACATCCAAATGCAAATTCGGGCATATGTCCGAGCCCAAAATCACCATCCGGACCTAATGGAACCATCAAAACTCCATTCCGGGATCAAATTCACAAAAGCCAAACTTGGTTAACTCTTTCAACTTAAAGCTTCAACAATGAAATTTCTTCTGAACCGACTCCGAAATACCTGAAAACAAAAACTGACGATTCATATAAGTCATAATACATCATACAGAGAAGATTCAGCTCATATCGAAAAGAAATAGAATCCGATATCTCTCTTTTCTTTGTCTTTTCTTTCATATTCAATTTCTTCATTCCAAATTCATTCCTTCCTATATTTCTTTCTAGAACTCGTCTAAGTAGTGTGTGCTAGATCGTTGGTCCACAACCCCATCCTATAAAATTAATATGGAGAGGCTTATCAATGACCCAATCGAACCACTCTTATACTACTCCTTACCTAACCCTAGAGTCCTACTCGAGACGAAGTACCTGTCGTCCACAAACCAAAAGGGATGAGGGAAAAAGTGAAGGCTTGTTCAGTTACAAAAATGCCATAGTTGGAAACCAAAACCACTTCCTTAATCCTCCTTGTTATGTAATATGCCCCATCAATCCGTTTAGGACTCCTACATGTACTGATATGATACATCTCTACAGACTCTGCATATATACTAGCAACACAATTGCTTTAGTTCTGTTGGATTTTGCATTTGTTAATGCTGATATTTGATTTACCAAAATAATAAGTAGTTTAGTCGAAGGAGCNATCAATATTTATAATATTTTTGCTTCCCCATCATTTAAAAAAACCAACAATTTTCACTTACCAAATGTATAAACCCTTGAAAAAAAATAAGGTACCCTCTATCTTATCGGGAAAAAAAATTAGGTTACAACAACAACAACAACAACAACAATAAAAAACCGGTATGTTCCCAACTGGTGGGGTCTGAGGAGGGTAGTCTGTACGCAGACCTTATCCCTACCTAGTACAGGTAGAGTAGTTGTTTCCAATAGACCAACGACTCAGGAAGGGTGAGAAAAAGAAGGGGAAAGCAAAAAAGGAAGAAAGAAGGAAGAGACACGAAAACGGGAGAGATACAGGATAAGTAGTACCAAATAATGGCAACATGGAATAATTTACCTGAGGCGAACAAAACCACATAAAAAAATAAAAATCCAAGAATATGAAGGGACATGCGTGCTGCTAGGACTATCAGTGAGCAACTACAAACTACCTACTAACATTCTACCTTAATCCTCGACCTCCACACCCTCTTATCAAGGGTCATGTCCTTAGTGACCTGAAGCAGCGCCATATTCTGTCTAATCACCTCTCCCTAGTACTTCTTTGGCCTACCTCGACCTCTTCTCAAACTCGTCATGGCCAACCTCTCAAACCTCCTAACAGGAGCATCAATGCTTCTTCTCATAACATGTCCGAACCATCTCAGCCTCAACTCTCGCATCTTGTTCTCCTCGGAGGCTAGTCCCACTCTGTCCTGGATAGCTTCATTCTTAATCTTATCTCTCCTAGTAAACCCACACATCCACCTCAACATCCTCATCTCTGCTACTTTCATCTTCTACATGTGTGAGTTCTTGACTGGCCAGCACTCAGCCCCATACAGCATAGTCGGTCGATCCACCACTCTATAAAACTTACCCTTAAGTCTTGGCGGCGTATTCGTGTCACATACAATACCATAAGTGAATCTCAATTTCATCTAACCCGCTCCAATGTGATGTGCAACATCTTCATCAATCTCCTTATTACCTTGGATAATAGACCCGAGAAACTTAAAACTCGCTTTCTTCGGGATAACTTGAGCATGAAGCTTTACCTCTATGTCTGCTTCATGAGTCCCGTCACTGAATTTGCACTCCAAGTATTCTATTTTGGTTCTACTCAATTTGAAACCTTTAAAATCCAAGGTCTGTCTCCAAAACTCCAACCTCGCATTAACTCCGCTACACGTCTCATCAATCAACACTATATCATCAACAAATAGCATGCACCAACGCACCTCCCCTTGGATGTGTCGCGACAGAACATCCATCGCCAAGGCAAATGAAAACGGCTAAGAACCGATCCTTGGTGCAACCCCATCACCATAGGGAAATGCTCCGAGTCACCACCCACAGTCCTCACTTGAGTCTTAGCATAATTATACATATCCTTTATCACCCTAATGTATGCTATCGGAACGCCACTAGCCTCGAAACACCTCCACAGGACCTCCATCGGGACTTTATCGTACGCTTTCTAATAGTTAATAAACACCATATGCAAATCTTTCTTCCTCTCCCTGTACTGCTCCACTAATATCCTTACCAGGTAAATCGCTTCCATAGTCAAACGTCCTGGCATGAATCCAAACTGATTCTCAGAAATAGACACGCACCTCCTCACCCTGGCCTCCACCACCCTCTCCCAAACCTTCATAGTGCTACTCAACATCTTGATACCCCTATAATTTTTGCAATTTTGGATATCACCCTTGTTCTTGTAAAGAGGAACCATCGTACTCCACCTCCATTCTTCGGACATCTTCTTCGTCTTATAAGTTCCATTAAACAACCCAGTGAGCCACTCCAGGCATGCTCGCCCTGCGCTCTTCCAAAATTCCATCGAGATTTTGTCTGGCCCCGCCGCTCTGCCCCTGCACATCTTACGAATCGCCCCTTCCACCTCTTCTACCGTAATCCACCTACAGTACCCAAAGTCCCACCGACTCTCGGAGTGCTCTAACGCACCCAACACAATGCATCTATCCCCCTCCCCGTTCAACAGTTTATGGAAGTATGTCTGTCATCTTCTCCTAATAAGTGTCTCGTCCATCAATACTTTGCCATCCTCGTCCTTGATGCACTTGACTTGGTCCAGGTCATGGGCCTTCCTCTCCCTCACCTTGGCCAACTGGTACGTTCTTGTTGTAGTTAATTGAAATGATCCTCAATTAGCTGTGCCTCTTTAGTATGTATTACTCGGGAGAGAGTGCATATTATAGGTAGTTGTTGTACAACATCACTCCTGACGTATGTGAGGAATCAATAACCAAGGGTTTAAAGGTGGGATTAGGGATAACGAAACCTTGGGTGCACTCTAAGTGAATTCTAATAAAAGCCAGCTAGCGTAACTCGGGAGAGTATGTCTAGTAAATTATCGTAATAACTCGGGAGAGAGTTACAGTAGTAAGAGTGCTCATGATCGATAGAGACGATTAGGAGAATTTATATGAAATATAACAAGAAGGGATTCCACCAATAGGGGAAATCATAAACTTAGATCCTTCTCCTTATTGTTTACACCCCATTCTTAGTTAGCTCTTAGTTACTATAGTTTCATTAAGTAATAGTTAGTAGAAAAATAACCAATTGTTATTCAAAATATCTTGGAAGTTGATTACGTGGAATTGAGTGAGTCTGATAACTGTAATTGGTTGGTTAATTCCCTGTGGGATTCGACTCTGGGCTTAATGCCCGGAATATATTGACAACGACGACTCAATCCTTTTTATAAGGCATAGTTGGACGTGATCAACGGGAATAGTAAATAAGATAGAAGGAGACTCTGGTGCTGCGGATTGTAGCAAGGCAAGCAGCTATCACCACTAAGTCTCCGCAGATGATCGACTATGCACCCGCGTGACCACTGGTAGAAACTGTCCCAGCATCTGCACACCAGTGCAGAAGTGTAGCGTGAGTACGGAAAATAACGCGTACCCAATAAGTATCTAGTCTAACCTCGAAAAAGTAGTGACGAGGGGTCGACTTGAAACTTACTAGAGGTCAACAATAATAATAAAAGTGCATAAAATAGACATGGTGAGTATACAACAAGTATCTATGAAACCAAAAAGAGCCAACTGCAATAAATAAAATTAGGAGTCTGTATCACATTCCCAACATATCATAACTAGCCGTGGGGGCGCTAACTCTTGAACCCAAGCAGGAGCCCGTTTCGATTACTAAGCACGAAGTTGCCGAGGCGAATGACTTGATCCCATAAGAAAGGTGTTACCATCGTATGGCCGAGGAGAACAGCCTGATCCCACAAGAGTGGTGTTATCATATTGCCGAGCCGGACGGCCCGATCCCATTAGAGTAGAGAAATTTACCTCGCTCGCGGAAGCACTTGCGAGACGAGAAGACATGGATTTTTAGTAGTTTATCAAGTATTCCTCAGTTTTCTGAAATAAGAAGCTAAGTCGAAAATTAAAATTAAATCCCCAATCTCAGCTCTAATCAAGAGAATTAATACACATGATAGGCATAAATAGTACAATTAAAAGCATGATGTGAATCTAAGTCTACCCTGACATATCATGAAATATAGCTACATACGGACTCTCATCACCTCGTGTGTATGTAGCTCCCTACACAAGTAGCAGGTAACAATAATACGCCTAACGGGATAAGTTCCCTCTTACAAGTTTAGACAAGAGACTTACCTCGGTTCCAAGTCCTCAATCCGGCTCTTAAACCTGACGCGGACTCTCCAAATGATGCCGAGAACTCTGAAACTAATCAAAAGTCGTATAAACTAGTAAATATATGCTCAAAAGTTCATAATTTAGCTATTAGGGTGACTACCCAACCCAAATTTGTAAGATTCCTAAAATTCACCCCGGGTCCACATGCCCGAATTCCAAAAATTTAGCTATTAGAGTGATTATTGAAAATTGAATGTAGCAAATGCTCTTGATCTTAGTCAATAATCAAGCTAAAAGAAACATGAACAAGCTAATGAATCTTAGTCACTAATCAAAAAAATAATACGAAAGTAATTAGTAAATATTATTAATATATGTCTCAAAACCCTGTTTAATTAAGTGAATGTAAAAATTTAAAGTTTGCGAATGTACAAAATAAAATTGTAAATAGAAGTGTGCTAGTGTTTTGAAGGAATCTCAAAATTGAAAATATGTTATATTAATTGGAAGAAAGAAAGTAGTGTTTTGCTCATAAAACTGTGCAGTAGTTTCATGTTCAAGTTCTTGCTATATTTTACATTTCCTTGCTAATGCTTTCGCTCTTCAGTTTTTTGCTGAATTCATTCTATTTTTTTCCCTATTTTATGTACTCCACTGTTTTTTGTTNTTAATTGCTTCAGCTATCACCTTTGTCATTGCTAAACTCGTTGATCTTTCCCTCGTGTTTAGCTGAATACATTTGTCAGAATCTTGATTTAAAAGTATTCAATTTTACATTTAAGGTCTTGTAAGTGGAAAACATGAAAACGAGGAGTGACTTAACTTTAGAGAATCCAAATTGTTTGGTAAGATATGACACTAATCTAGCATAGTACTCTCTCAACCATCAATGTTTGCAATATAGTTGTTTGTTAAGGTGAGATACATGAATATTCGTCTCAGGACAACAGAATCCAACCTTCTATAACTCCATTCACATAGAATAGTTATAGAAAACAAACTATAGCATGCACAATCGTGTGATAGATCTTTTGAAGAACTAATTAATAAGACGAGAATAAAGATAAAGTATTGTTCGACATATTAAGAGTAAAGCCCACCAACTTTACATNTACGTTCTTGTTGTAGTTAATTGAAATGATCCTCGATTAGCTGTGCCTATTTAGTATGTATTACTCGGGAGAGAGTGCATATTTAGGTAGTTGTTGTACAGCATCACTCCTGACGTATGTGAGGAATCAATAACCAAGGGTTTAAAGGTGGGATTAGGGATAACGAAACCTTGGGTGCGATCTAAGTGAATTCTAATAAAAGCCAGCTAGCGTAACTCGGGAGATAAAAGAAATTCTCAGGCTTTGATCTAAGTGAATTCTCTCATCACCTCGTGCGTACGTAGCTCCCTACACAAGTAGCAGGTAACAATAATACGCCTAACGGGTTTGAGCAAGGAATCCCTTGTAGAGTTATTCCTTATTAATATCATCACTCATATTGAAACGTACAAAGTAATATTTTTGAAGATAAAAGAAATTCTCAGGCTTTGATAAAAAAAATTAATCTACTTTTGTCTTTTCAATTGACATAGACCCCATTTCTCTAATAAAATGAGGAAACTACATTGGTAATAGTCGAGATAGCTCAGTTGTAGAGCAAAGGAGTGAAAATTATCAAACATTTCAAATCTGGTTCCTGGCGCATGATTAATTTGTAGGCGTCTTTCTTACCTCGAATTAATTGATATGAATCAACATACATATTCTTTCAGAGTCTAGATTAGGATTATCGCTTTATCCAGTTTGGCGAGATATATCCCGTCTATGCTTTAGATGGCAGAGTTTCTTATATTAAGTATCTAAAAGAATTGGATTATATCTCCTCTCGTCCAAACTAATTTGAATGTGTAATACATATTCGAAAGCTTAAATTGGTTAATTGTTGAAAGGCTCAAAAGTCGAACCCAATCTAGCGGGATTAAAATAGATAAGATTCAGCTCAAATCCAAAGAAAAAGCATCTAATATTCTCTCATTTCTTTGTCTTTCTTCCATATTCGATTTCTTCATTCCAGATTTATCCATTCCTTCCTATATGCCTTTTTAGAACCCGTGTAAGTTACGTGCGCTAGATTGCTGCTCCGCAGCTCCCGCCCTATAAAATGAATAAGAAGAGGCTTATTGATGACCGACCCTCTCTTATACTACTCCTTACCTCACCCCCCCCCCCCCGGTCCTACTCGAGACGGAGTACTTGTCGTCCCCCAACCAAAAAGGATGAGGCTAAAGGTGAAGGTTTGTCCAGTTACAAAAACATCACAGTTCTTGAACACAAAACCGCTTCCTTAATCTTCCTTGTTATGTAAATCCTGGAGCCCCAAAGCTCGCGACTTTAATTAGCATGAATTAAGACTCATGACTTTAACTTCCTGAAAAATACATTATATAGTTGTATTTTACTAGGATTAAAAAATATGTGAAGCACAAGTTACATATATCATGCTACGAAGACTTTACCGGAAAAAACTTCGAAAACCCAAAAAAAACCAAAACAATCCGAGAAAAACGAGATTGAAAATCCCGACTTTGTTGGTTAAGTTTGGTTTATAAATTTGAAAACCCTACACGATTGAATTGGTTTGGTTTGATAATTGAAAAATCCGAACCAACTCGACCTATGAACACCCCTAGTACCAGGGAGATACACGACCGATGTTATTTCAATATTCACAATCTCCTTTCCTTGGGATAGAAGCAAAGGCAAATTCATAATTTAAATATTACGGTTAGTGTTTGAAATTTTACCATTAACTCATTGATTATTTGGTTTGCAACTTTATATTGGTACTTAATTAGTAAACTTTTAACACACACACACACACACACACACATATATATATATATATATAATCTAAAACAAAGTTATTGGATTCAGATAAACCCACGTACAAGGGGTTTGTTTTTTCACAAAAGTAATCCATTTTGTAAAATAAAAAGAGTGATCAGTACCCAATAATTTATTTTATATGTTTTTCACATAATTAATTAGTACTAAGAACTTACCCGAAAGCGACGCAAGGAAACCAAACACACATCTCCGTTAATGAACTCACCTAAATGGTATTTTCTTTGAAAAGATAAATCCCATACTTACTATAATACTAAGGGTGTGTTTCATATAAAGGAAAATATTTTCCGAATTTTTTTTTTTTAATTTTTTCATATTTGATCGCATTTTACTTCAATTAGAGGAAAATGTTTTTCTTATTAAGAAAAGGGAAAATATTTTCCAAAAGTCTTTCTCAACTTTCCCCATCCTATTCTCCTTCCCCACGAACGCCATAGAATTTTTTTCGTTTCAACAAATGAATATTTGAATTTTGCAGCATATATGTTTATGGCAGTAATGCATTGCAGAACCACCTAGAAGCAACATGACTTGTACCATAATGCTTGTCAAGAAGAAAAATCCTAGAAAAATAACATATAGTTTTTTCAATCAAACCAGGAAAGAAGAATGAAGTGAAGACTGAAACAAAAAATTGATCAAAAACCAAAAATCAGAGAGCAGGCAACACCTATGTCACTATAAGACTTGACCTACTGTCTATAAAAGCAATGAGATAAACATATCAGGCATGTTTCTTTTAAGCCATCTATATCCAACAAAGTAAGCAACTCGGATTACAGAATGGAATTCAAATGACTGTGTAATGAATCTCAAACTGATAATATGACACTAAATTGTGTTTCCCCTTTTGGATATGGAATCACAATTAGGTAGACCGTGGGAGAATTATGGCTATAAAGGTCCTCGTCCTCTTAGGCACATGGTTCTAAAGATTCAATCTCCAAGCGGTACATTAGGTAGAAGAAGAACTAGAACTAGAATTCTTCGCCCCTCCCCTTGTACCAAGAAGCAAGTTCAAAGCATAAGGATAAACCTCATTTTTTTTACTCATTCTATATGCATGACCGCTTTCTTGTGATGAGTAGTGCCCATCAACCCAAATCCACTAGTCCTGATGGCACCTAACCCAACCCTAGGCAAGCCAACTAATAATTATCCAAATTCAATTATATTAACAAGTCAATTAAAATAATTTACTGAATTCTATACGTATCCCAAGGACTGGTAGTACAAATCATGAGATTCTAGGAATAGAATATACAAAAAAACTGATATGAAGTAAGTACATCTTGTGTTTGAAAAGTACATAAACAGAGTTTTATAATCTAAGGCTACCCCGAACAAAAGGGGTAGCTACAATAGGGATGCAGGTACACCTTCTAATCCAGCAACCATCAAGCACAGCAACAACATCAATCAACATCTGCACGCAATGTGCAGAAGTTTAGCATATGCACAGCCGACCCCATGTACGTAGTAAGTAACAAACCTAACCTTAGGTTGAAAGCAGTGATAAGCTATCACAAGGTCGGGTCCTATACCGATATTCTACAACAGTTTATAACAGCATAATACCAGAAATAAAAGGGTATCTCAGAAGTAAAATGCTCAACTCGTTCACAGTTCCAGAAAATAGTCATGCTTTTCAATTATCTCAATGAAAACCCCAAATCTCTTATGAAAATGCCAAAAATACGAGTAAGTTTGAAAACTGTGATTTTTCCCAAAATCCTTTCAACAATAAATAAGATGTTTGTTTCATTTTCTTTCCAAATAACAGGTATAAAATACCTCTCTATGCCCACATATCAATGTGTATAATAAGTCATGGATAACGTGATATTATATAGCATGAGGGAAAAATGCATTTGTATGCCTGTATGTCATGTGTGCATGAAAATGCCATGTATCATAGAGATGAATCATGTACTCACACTCTCAAAGTACTAAATCTCACTGCTCAATGCTCAACACACTCAGACACTCAGCACTGTACAATAACTGCTACAGCGTGCAACCCGATCCATACACATTTATAGTCGACTGTGCTCACTGGGGGTGTTCAGACTCCGGAGGGGCTCCTACACCGCAAGCGTTATAATCCACACGGACAACTCGCGTGCTATAATATCAATATCTCGATCCGCACGGACAACTCACGTGCTATGGTATCAATATCTGGATCTGCACTGACAACCCATGCGTTGCACGAACAGCTCATGTGCTATGGTATCAATATCCTCAAAAATAGTCCCCCGANATAGGCCCCCGGCCTCACTCAGTCATCAATCTCTCAAGTCTCACTCATGGGCTCACAATGTCATGAAACTAGCCCAACAATAATTGTAATGACCCAACTGGTCGTTTTGCATTCTAGAACCACGTGCTCCTAAATAAGACTTTCTGTACTTGCTTTTATTGATTTATGACTTGCGGGGATGGTTGGTTCGGGATGTGGAAGAGTTTGGGTTGGAATTGGAACACTTAGTTCCTTAAGGGTGGCCTTAAAGGCTAAGTTTGACTTTGGTCAACACTTTTAGTAAACGACCTTGGAATCGGGATTTGAAGGTTCCAATAGGTTCGTATGACGATTTTACACTTCGGNCATTATTGAAATTCTATAATTGAGGTTTGGAACGTGTTTTAGTGATATCAAGATCCGAACGGCATTCTGAAACTAGGAATAGTTCCGTAGTGTCCTTTATGAATTGCTCGCAAAATTTGGTGTCGTTCCAAGTAGTATAAGTACGTTTCGGCGTGTTGGAAGTGAATTTAAGAAACTAAAGTTTATAAGTTGAATTTAATTGGTTTTGGGGTATGATTCTTAGATTTAATGTTATTTCGGGCGCTTCGACGGTTCGACGGTTCGAGCAAGTCTGTTTTATGATTTAAAACTTGTTGATATATTTGAACGGGGCCTCGGAGGCCCCGGATGTCATTCAGACATCGCGTGAGGCGAGTCCAATCTCAAAGTGAGCTGTTGGTGCACAAGTTCTGGTGCGACCGCACCTGCGGTTGGCCAGCCGGAGGTGCAAGACCGTTGAACTGGTCGAAGTCTCGCAGATGTGACCTTTGAGCGGATGCCAAGATCCGCTAATTCGTCCCCCTTTCGCAGGTGCATTCCGCAGGTGCAGGCACCATTTCACAGGTGCAATCCCCTGCCAGCCTTCCTCCTTCCGCAGATGCGGACTATGGCCCGCAGAAGTGAGACCGCAGGTGCAGTCCACGTGTCGCAGGTGTGAAAATAAATAGAGGTAGTAAGGTGTTTTAAAAATGGGACTTAGGCTTATTTGGGGTCCTTTATCTTATCCTTGGGCGATTTAGGAGCTTCCAAAGAGGGGATTTCAACTTAGCATTTGAGAGGTAAGTAATTCCTATTTGTTGTGAGTTTAATATTTGATTTTCTGGTGGATTAATACATAAAGATTAGTAAAAATTATGGGTTTAGGTTAAAACCTAGGGTTTTTATAAAAATGGGATTTAACCACGAAAAGTGTTATGGAACCTAGTAAAAATTATATAATAATGATCCTTTGGTTATGGGTAACGACTTCCCTTAAGAATTTCCGAAATTTGAGCACGTGGGCCCGTAGGTGAGTTTTGGGAACCTTGCTTTTGGGGTTTGATAATCACTTTAATAGGTAGAATATGAACTTGTAAGCCTGTAATGATTGATTTTTACATTATTTGTATAGTTTCGGATTGTGCGACTCTGGTTTGAGAGTTTGAGAGCATTCTTGAGTTGGAAGTAGGTTCGTAGCGAGGTAAGTCTCATTTATAACCTTGTAAGAGGGAATTGTCCCCATAGGTGCTTTGATCAATTATGTGCTACTATTTTAGGGGGGCTACGTACGCGCGAGGTGACGAGAGTCCTTGCGTAGCTACTACTATGTTTAAGTCCAGGTAGTATAGGACCCAAAAGCATGCTTTACTTGCCGCACTTGTGGTTTTGCCGATAAATTTCATATGCTTAAATCATATCGAACATGGAAAATGGGCTTCAAAAAGGATAAAATAACCATCTTCTTGACCATTTAAAGAGAAATTTGTTGTTTCCTTGGGTTATTATTTTCCTGTTAAATTCTGGGCCGACTGCTTGAATGTGTGTACCTATGAGTTCCTGCGTCGCATGTATGATTCGCGAGCGGGGTAAATCTATTATTTATATTTGACCGCGTCACACGTATGATTCACGAGCGGGGTAATAGATGCATATATGGTTCGCGACGTTCGACCCTTCGGCAGTGCACATTTATTATTTTTTTGGACCGAGACGTACGCTCTCGGCATGGTATTTGCTTGTTATATTTTTTCTGTGATTGTTAAACCGTTAAGATGACCTGGAGAATAAATTAGTAACCTGTTTGATAGGAATTGACACATAAATGTACTTGTGGAAAGACTTGTCATTTCTGGTCTTTATTGTTATTCATCTTTGATATTCATGCTTAGCCCTATATTTAAATAAATTATTTGGCCCTAATAAGTGTCAAGTCGACCTCCCGTCACTACTTCTTCGAGATTAGACTGGATACTTATTGGGTACATATTATTTATGTACTCATGCTACGCTTCTGTACTTAAATATATAGGTTCTGAGGCAGGTGCATCTGGTCATCAGCCCGGAGCACATTCTTGACTTCTCGAGATCAGAGATTCCACAGTGAGTTGCCTCTTTTGATGTTGTTCAGCATCACGTTGGAGTCTTTCCCTTTTGTTACTCTGTCTATATCTATTCAGACAGTAGCATAGATGTAGTGTTTGATTTGCTTCTACTAGATGCCTGTACACTTGTGACACCAGTTCCTGGCACACACATTGTGACCCCTACTGCCCAGGCCCTAGGGCATGCAACTGTGGTTTATCATACCCTGGGTACACTGCTCGTGGGTGGGGCCCAGCCAGTATCACCAGCAGCACCTGAGCCCAGACCAGCTACGAACGACGATCCGCAGAAGCTATTAGACAGATGGACCAGACTGCACCCTCCTGTCTTCGAGGGCGAGCGTCATGAGGATGCTCAAGATTTTATTGATAGGTGCAGGGAAAGACTGCACAACATGAGGATACTGGAGTCTCACGGAATCGACTTCACTACTTTCCAGCTAGAGGGTAGGGCCCGTAGATGGTGGCAGTCTTATGTTCTTGGCAGGCCAGCGGATTCTCCTCCCATCATCTAGGGGCATTTTCACTTAGTTATTTCTGGACAGGTATATCCCACCCTCTGAGAGGGAAGAGATGCAGTACCAGTTTGAGCAGTTTGAGCAGGGTCAGATGTCAGTGATCCACTACGAAGCGAGGTCTTCTGAGTTGTCTCGTCATGAACTTATGATACTTCCTACTAACGCAGAGAGATTGCAGAGGTTTGTAGCAGGGTTGCATGCTAGTATTAGGACCAACATGGCCCGAGGGTGGATATGGGAACTCCTTATCAGCTAGTAGTAGAGATCGCTCACAGCATTGAGGGCTATTGTTTGAGGAGTAGAGAGCAGGGACAACAGGATAAGAGGGCCCGATTTTTTGGAGATTTTAGAGGTGCCCCGGCTAGGGGCAGGGCCAGTTTGATAGGGGCCAGCCCAGCAGGCCCCCCATATTCAGTACCACCTCCACCTCCTTGAGGTGCTCCAGTGAGGCTCTATTTTAGCGCGATGTCGGTGAGTTCATATCGACCACCAGCTATTCAGGGTTCCTCCGATGGGTGTTCTGATCATCAAGGTTCTTCCAACGCCTATTTCAGTGCCATGACAGAGAGTTCATATTGTCCCTCAACTATTCAGGGTTCCTCCAGTGGTTACTCCGGCCATTAGGGCCAGGCTTCAGAGAAACAGACTATGGTGCCGAGAGGTTGTTATGAGTGTGGAGATCCAGGTCACATAAAGAGGACTTGTCCCAGACTTCAGGGCAATGAAGTGCAGCAGGGTCATCAGCTTATGGTTCCAACACTGGCGATCTACCCACACAGTGGTGGAGGACAGGTTGGTAGAGGTCGTCCCAGAGGTGGAGGCCAGGTAGGAGGAGTGCATTCAGCTTCCGTTCAGCCAGGTGGAGGTCAGCCAGCCGACGCTCCAGCCAGATTTTATGCTTTTTCGGCCAGACCAGATGCATTGGCCTCAGATGCAGTTATCACAGGTATTATCTCCATTTGCGGTAGGGATGCTTCAGTATTATTTGATCCAGGGTCTACCTATTCATATGTATCATCTCTGTTTGCTCATTTCCTGGATGTTCCTCGTGAGTCCTTGGGTTTTCATGTTTATATGTCCACATCTGTGGGCGATTTTGTGGTCGTGGACCGGATCTATCGGTCCTATGTGGTCACATTCTGTGGATTCGAGACCAGCGCAGACCATTTGTTACTTGATATGACTGATTTTGAGGTCATCCTGGGCATGGATTGGTTATCTCCTTATCATGCCATTCTAGATTGCCATGCCAAGATTGTTACTTTAGCCATGCCTGAGTTGCCAAGATTGGAGTGGAGAGGTTCCTCAGTTAGTGCAGCTAGTCGGGTTATTTCTTTTCTGAAGGCTCGATGTATGGTCGAGAAGGGTTGTTTGGCTTATCTCTCTTATGTGAGGGACACCACCGTAGATTCTCCGACGATCGATTCAGTGTCAGTAGTACGGGATTTCACCGATGTGTTTCCTTCTAACCTCCCAGGCATGCAACCAGAGCGTGATAACGATTTCTGTATTGACTTGGCTCCAGGAACCCAACCTATATTCATTCCACCGTACCGTATGGCTCCGAAAAAATTGAAAGAACAACTTGAGGAGTTGCTATCTAAGGGGTTTATCATACCAAGTGTATCGCCTTGGGGTGCTCCAGTGTTATTTGTGAAATAGTAGGATGGGACTATCGGATGTGTATTGACTACCGCCAGTTGAACATAGTTACCATCAAGAACAAGTACCTGTTTTCGCGCATCTATGATTTGTTTGATAAGTTGTAGGGTGCTAGGGTGTTTTCTAAGATTTACTTGAGATCGGGGTACCATCAGCTGAGGATTCGAGACTCAGATGTTCCGAAGACTGCCTTCCGTACCAGATATGGTCATTATGAGTTCCGGGTGATGTCCTTTGGCTTGACTAATGCCCCAGCGGCATTCATGGATGATGAACATGGTGTTCGGGCCTTATATTGATTCTTTTGTCATTATCTTCATTGATGACATCTTGATCTACTCACGTAGCCTAGGGGAGCACGAGCAACATTTGAGAGTAGTGTTCCAGACCTTGCAGGAACAAAAGTTATATGCTAAGTTCTCCAAGTGTGAGTTTTGGTTTGATCGTGTAGCATTCTTGGGGCATGTGGTATCCGGAGAGGGTATCAAGGTGGATCCTCAAAAGATTGAGGCCGTTCAGAGTTGGCCACGTCCCACTTCAGTGATCGAGATCAGGCGTTTCTTGGGATTGGCAGGGATTTATCGCCGGTTTATGAAGGGCTTTTCATCCATTGAAGCCCCTCTGACTAAATTGACCCAAAAGAGTGCCCTATTCCGATGGTCCGACGAGTGTAACACGAGCTTCCAGAAGCTCAAGATAGCTTTGACCACATCACCAGTTCTAGTGTTGCCTTCCGATTTAGGGATATTAGTTTATTGTGACGCTTCACGCGTTGACTTGGGATGTGTATTGATGCAGGAGGGACGAGTCATTGTGTATGCTTCACGTCAGTTGAAGGTTCATGAGAAGAACTAACCCATGCACGATTTGGAGTTGGCAACGATTGTCCATGCTCTTAAGATTTAGAGGCACTACTTGTGCGGGGGTGTCTTGTGAGGTCTATACCAACCACCCCAGCTTGCAGCACTTGTTCAAACAGCGGGATCTTAATTTGAGGCAGCGTAGATGGCTTGAGTTGCTGAAATACTATGACATCACTATTCTTTATCATCCGGGCAAGGTGAATGTGGTTGTAGATGCCTTAAGCAGGAAGCCAGAGAGTAGGGGTAGCTTCGCATTCATTTCAGCAGAGGAGAGGCGACTAGCTTTGGACATTCAGTCCTTGGCTAAGAGGTTTGTGAGGCTGGACATTTCAGAGCCCAGCCGAGTTCTTGTGTGTGTTGTTGCTCAGTCTTCATTATTGGGACAAATCAAGGCTCAGCAGATTGATGATCTGCACTTGGCAGTTCTTAGAGAGACAGTACTATAGGGTGGTGTCAAGGAGGTTTCTATTGGTGAGGATGGTGTTCTGCAACTTCAGGGTCGCCTATGTGTTCCTAATGTTGATGGACTGAGGGAGAGGATTCTAGAGGAGGCACATAGTTCACGGTATTCTATTCATCCAGGTGCTATGAAGATGTATTGTGACCTGAGGCAGCACTACTGGTGGTGGCGGATGAAGAAAGACATAGTGGAGTATGTGGATAGATGTCTAAATCGCCAACAGGTTAAGTATGAGCACCAGAGGCCAGGAGGCCTACTCCAGCAGATGCCTGTACCTGAGTGGAAATGGGACCGCATCACTATGGACTTTATAGTTGGGTTGTCGCGGACCTTGCGGAAGTTCGATGTGGTTTGGGTTATTGTATATAGGTTGACCAAGTCGGCTTTCAGTAGACCCATTTGAGGACGAAAATTTGTTTAAGAGGTGGAGAATGTAATGACCCGATCGGTCATTTTTCTTTCTAGAACCCCGTTCTCCTAAATAAGACATTCGATACTTGCTTTTACTAGTTTATGACTTGCGGGGATGGTCGGTTCGGGATGTGGAAGAGCTTGGGTTGGAATTGGAACACTTAGTTCCTTAAGGGTGGCCTTAAAGGCTAAGTTTGACTTCGGTCAACACTTTTAGTAAACGACCTTGGAATCGGGATTTGAAGGTTCTAATAGGTTCGTATGATGATTTCAGACTTGGGCGTATGTTCGAGACGGGTTTTGGATAACCCGGGAGCGTTTCAACGCCAAATAGCGAAATAACATTATTGTAATTCTATAATTGATGTTTGGAACGTTTTTAGTGATATCAAGGTCTGAACGGCATTCCGAAACTATGAATAGTTCCGTAGTGTCCTTTATGAATTGCTCGCAAAATTTGGTGTCGTTCCAAGTAGTATAAGTATGTTTCAGCGTGTTGGAAGTGAATTTATGAACTTAAAGTTTACAAGTTGAATTTAATTGGTTTTGGGGTATGATTCTTAGATTTAATATTGTTTCGAGAGTTCCGAGGGTTCGAGAAAGTTCGTTTTATGATTTAGGACTTGTTGGTATGTTTGAACGGGGCCTCGGGGGCCCCGGATGTCATTCCGACCTTGCGCGAGGCGAGTCCAAGCTCAAAGNTTATACTTGACCGCATCGCACATATGATTCGCGAGCGGGGTAATAGATGCATCTATGGTTCACGTCGTTCGACCCTTCGATAGTGCACCTTTATTATTTTGTTGGACCGAGCCGTACGCCCTCGGCATGTTATGCACATGTTATTTGCTTGGTATATTCTTCTGTGATTGTTAAACCGTTAATATGCCCTGGAGAATAAATTAGTAACCTGTTTGATAGGAATTGACACATAAATGTACTTGTGGAAAGACTTGTCATTTCATGAAAATATTTATGGAACCCCGTAAAAATCATATATTAGTGATCCTTAGGTTATGGGTAACAACTTCCCTTAAGAATTTCCGGGATTCGAGCACGTGGGCCAGAGGGTGAATTTTGGGAACCTTGCTTTTGGGGTTGGATAATCAGTTTAATAGGTAGAATATGAACTTGTAAGCCTATAATGATTGGTTATACGTTATTTGAATAATTTCGGATTTTTNGTTGGCCACCCGCAGGTGCGAGACCGCAGAAGCAGTCGAAGCCTCGCAGATGCGACCTTTGAGCATATGCCAGGATCCGTAGATGCGGGACCCCCTTTCGCAGGTGTATTCCGCAGGTGCGGGAACCGTTTCGCAGGTGCAATCCCCTGCCAGCCTTCCTCCTTCTGCAGATGCGGACTATGGCCCGAAGAAGCGAGACTGCAGGTGCAAAAATGACTGGAGGCAGTAAAGTGCTTTAAAAACGGGACTTAGGCTTATTTGGAGTCCTTTATCATATCCTTGGGCAATTTAGGAGCTTCCAAAGAGGGGATTTAAACTTAGCATTTGAGAGGTAAGTTATTCCTACTTGTTGTGAGTTTAATACTTGATTTTTGGGTAGATTAATACATAAAGATTAGTGACAATTATGGGTTTAGGGTAAAACCTATGGTTTTAATAAAAATGGGATTTAACCATGAAAATATTTATGGAACCCAGTAAAAATCATATATTAATGATCCTTAGGTTATGGGTAACAACTTCCCTTAAGAATTTCCGGGATCCGAGCACGTGGGCCAGAGGGTGAATTTTGGGAACCTTGCTTTTGGGGTTGGATAATCACTTTAATAGGTAGAATATGAACTTGTAAGCCTATAATGATTGGTTTTTACGTTATTTGAATAATTTCGGATTGTGCGGCTCCGGTTTGAGAGTTTGAGAGCATTCTTGAGTTGGAAGTAGGCTCGAAGCGAGGTAAGTCTTCTTTCTAACCTTGTAAGAGGGAATTGTCCCCATAGGTGATTTGATCAATTATGTGCTACTATTTGAGGGGGGCTACGTACGCGCGAGGTGACGAAAGTCCGTGCGTAGCTACTATTATGCTTATGTCCGGGTAGTCTAGGACCCAAAAGCATGCTTTACTTGCCGTACTTGTAATTTTACTGATAAATTTAAAATGCAATCATACCGAACTTGGCAAATGAGTTTCAAAAAGGATTAAACACCATATTCTTGACCATTGAAAGAGAAATTTGTCGCTTCCTTGGGTGATTATTTACCTGTTAAATTCGGGATTGACTGCTTGAATCTGTGTACCTATGAGTTCCTGCGTCGCATGTATGATTCACGAGCGGGGTAAATCTATTATTTATACTTGACCGCATCGCACATATGATTCGCGAGCAAGGTAATAGATGCATCTATGGTTCNAACCCCGTAAAAATCATATATTAGTGATCCTTAGGTTATGGGTAACAACTTCCCTTAAGAACTTGGATCCGAGCACGTTGGCCAGAGGGTGAATTTTGGGAACCTTGCTTTTGTGGTTGGATAATCACTTTAATAGGTAGAATATGAACTTGTAAGCCTATAATGATTGGCTTTTACGTTATTTGAATAATTTCGGATTGTGCGGCTCCGGCTTGAGAGTTTGAGAGCATTCTTGAGTTGGAAGTAGGCTCGAAGCGAGGTAAGTCTTCTTTCTAACCTTGTAAGAGGGAATTGTCCCCATAGGTGATTTGATCAATTATGTGCTACTATTTGAGGGGGGCTACGTACGCGCGAGGTTACGAAAGTCCATGCATAGCTACTATTATGCTTATGTCCGGGTAGTGTAGGACCCAAAAGCATGCTTTACTTGCCGTACTTGTAATTTTACTGATAAATTTAAAATGCAATCATACCGAACTTGGCAAATGAGTTTCAAAAAGGATTAAACACCATATTCTTGACCATTGAAAGAGAAATTTGTCGTTTCCTTGGGTGATTATTTACCTGTTAAATTCTAGATTGACTGCTTGAATGTGTGTACCTATGAGTTCCTGCGTCGCATGTATGATTCACGAGCGGGGTAACTCTATTATTTATGCTTGACCGCATCGCACATATGATTCGCGAGCGGGGTAATAGATGCATCTATGGTTCGTGTCGTTCGACCCTTCGGTAGTGCACCTTTATTATTTTGTTGGACCGAGCCGTACGCCCTCGACATGTTATGCACATGTTATTCTCTTGGTATATTCTTTTGTGATTGTTAAACCGTTAAGATGCTCTGGAGAATAAATTAGTAACCTGTTTGATAGGAATTGACACATAAATGTACTTGTGGAAAGACTTGTCATTTCTGGTCTTTATTATTATTCATCTTTGATATCCATGGCTAGCCCTATATTTAAATAAATTGTTTGGGCCTAGTAAGTGTCAAGTCAACCTCTCGTCACTACATCTTCGAGATTAGACTGGATACTTACCGGGTACATAGTGTTTATGTACTCATGCTACGCTTATGTACTTAAATGTATTGGTTCTGAGGCAGGTGCATCTGGTTATCAGCCCGGAGCACGTTCTTAACTTCTCGAGATCAAAGATTCCACAGAGAGTTGCCTCTTTCGATGTCGTTCAA
>ML388010.1:137304-243378 GCA_005239525.1 Nicotiana knightiana | reverse complement strand
TTAATTGATTTATTGTGATTTTTATAGGACGGTATGACGAGTAAAAATCACATGCTCACAATACACAACCAATATCTATTCCACCATACAGAATGGCGCCAGCAGATTTGAGGGAGTTAAAGGAGCAGTTGAAAGACTTATTAGAGAAGGGGTTCATTCAGCCGAGTGTGTCGCCATGGGGCACTCCGGTTCTTTTCGTCAGGAAGAAGTATGGGTCACTTTGGATGTGTATTGATTATCGGCAGATCAACAAAGTCACTATAAAAAAAAAGTATCCATTGCCTCAGATAGATGATTTGTTCGACCAATTGCAGTGTGTGAGGTTTTTCTTCAAAATTGATTTACGGTCGAGATATCACCAGTTGAATATCAGAGAGCAGGAATTCGTAAGACCGCCTTCAGAACTCGTTATGACCATTTTGAATTTTTGGTAATGTCCTTTGTACTGACCAATGCTCCAGCGGTTTCATGTATCTTATGAATCAGGTTTTCAAACCGTTTCTTTACTGCTTCGTGATTGTTTTTATTGATGACATCCTTGTCTACTCGCGAAGTCGAGAGGATCATGCTAATCACCTCAGGGCAGTTTTGCAGACTCTTCATCAACACCAATTGTATGCCAAGTTTTCAAAATGTGAATTTTGGTTGGAGTCAGTCGCATTTTTGGGTCATGTTGTTTCCAGAGAAGGGATTAAGTTTGATCCTCAGAAGATCACAACGGTGAAGGATTGGCCTAGACCAACGACCCCGACAGAGATTCGCAGTTTCTTGGGTCTAGCTGGGTATTATCAGAGGTTTGTGGAGGGATTCTCTACCCTCGCCTCTCCATTGACTAAATTGACGCAGAAAGCAACTAAGTTCCAATGGTCTGACGCTTGTGAGAAGAGCTTTCATGAGTTGAAATCAAGATTGACGTCGGCACCGATTTTAACTTTTCCAGAAGGCACGAAAAGGATTTATGGTTTATTGCGATGCTTCACGGGTTGGTTTGGGATGTGTGTTGATGCAACAGGGGAAGGTTATAGCCTATGCTTCCAGGTAACTCAAGAATCACGAGAAGAATTATCTGACACATGATTTAGAACTCGCGACAGTTGTGTTTGCATTAAAAATCTGGTGGCATTATTTATATGGGGTCCATATGGACGTGTTCTCAGACCACAAGAGTCTCTAATATTTGTTCAAGCAGAAGGAGTTGAATTTAAGGCAGGGACCAGGGTTAGAATTTCTTAAGGATTATGATATGAACATTTTGTACCATCCAAGAAAGGCGAATGTGGTGGCCGACGCTCTCAGTCGGAAGTCCATGGGTAGTTTTGCTCATTTGAAAGTGGATTAGAGGCCTATGGCCCGGGAGATTTATCAATTGGCCAATCTGGGGGTCTGTCTCTCGACCTCAGACGAGGGAAATATTATGGTGCATAATGGGGCAGAATCATCACTTGTAGCGGAAGTCAAGGAAAAGCAGTATATGGATCCAGCATTGGCGCAGTTGAAGGAGGCAGTTTTGAATAACAAGATTTCGGCATTTTCACTTGGTAGCGATGATGGTGTTTTATGGTGCCAGGGAAGGCTATGTGTTCCTGATGTGGATAATCTTCGGGAGAGGGTGATGGCGGAAGCTCACAATTCCAGGTATTCCGTGCACCCAGGTTCTACGAAAATGTATCAAGATCTCCGGGATGTTTATTGGTGGAGCGGTATGAAGAGAGGTGTGGCAGATTTTGTATCTAAATGTCCGAATTGTCAGCAGGTGAAGGACGAGCATCAGAGGCCCGATGGGTTAACTCAGCTTATGGAAATTTCAATGTGGAAATGGGAAATGATCAACATGGATTTAGTGGTAGGGTTACCTCGCACTCAACGCAAGTTCGACTCGATTTGGGTGATAGTGGATCGATTCACGAAATCAGCTCACTTCTTGCCAGTCAAGTCCACCGATATTGCAGAACAATACGCTCAGTTGTATATCAAGGAAATAGTCAGGCTTCATGGTACTCCAGTTTCTATTATCTCAGAACGAGGAGCCCAGTTCACGGCTAATTTTTGGAGGAAATTTCAGCAAGGTTTGGGTACTCAGGTAAATCTCAGCACGACTTTCCATCCGCAGACTGATGGTCAGGCAGAGCGGGCTATTCAGACGCTTGAAGATATATTACGGGCTTGTGTGTTGTACTTCAAGGGTAGTTGGGATTATCATTTACCGCTTATCGAATTTGCTTACAATAACAACTTTCACGCTAGTATTCAGATGGCCCCATTCGAGGCATTATACGGAAGAAGGTGTAGATCTCCGATTGGGTGGTTCGAGGTTGATGAGGCAGAATTGTTAGGGCCAGATCTTGTGCACCAGATGTTGGAAGAAGTCAGAGTCATTCAAGAGAGGATGAAAATAGATCAGAGCCGTCAAAAATCATATGCGGACGTTCGTCGAAGAGAATTGGAATTCCAAGTAGATGATTGGGTGTTCTTGAAGGTATTTCCCATGAAGGGAGTGATGCGGTTTGGGAAGAAAGGGAAATTGAGCCCAAGGTATGTCGGGCCATATCAGATTGCTCAAAGGATAGGACAAGTGGCTTATAGGTTGGAATTACCCCCTGAATTGTCATTAGTGCACCTGGTGTTCCACATGTCCATGTTAAAGAAAGTGGTTGGAGATCCATCAGCCATCGTGCCAGTTGAGACAATTGTGGTTAATGAAGAATTATCATATGAAGAGGTTCTGGTTGCTATTCTTGATAGAGAAGTCCGTAGATTGAGGAATAAAGAAATTGCTTCAGTTAAAGTATTGTGGCGAAGTCAGCATGTTGAGGAAGCCACGTGGGAAGCGGAGAATGAGATGAAAGAAAAATATCCTCATTTGTTTGAATAAGTCTAGTACTGTTCGTCAGAACTGTCATCTCTAAGCAAGTTATAATTTTATGTTTAGTTTTGTGCAAAAGCACCCCATCTTCCCCTAATTGCCTTATTGTTATAATTTCCCAATGCGTGCTGAAATTGAACCCGCTGTTGCTATTTAGGTAGTGTGCAACGCTTGAAGTAAATGAAAGTTTTGTGGAACATATGTGTTAGGCAAGTGATTAATAGTAGTGTAGGTTGGTAATGATTAATTGAAATGAATATGGTATATTGAGGTGATCGGATTGTATGGGACTCATTAACATGACCAATTTATGTGCAAGAATGTGAATCATGTGCAAATTTGTTGTATAAGAAGAAAGAGCTATGCGTAGTTGACGAAATGATTGAATATTTGCAAATTGTTGAGGTAACAACGTTATGTGTGAGTTGTTGGGTGATTAAAACTGTGTAATGGTGCTTGGAAATGTGTTTCGTGGGCTCTCTGATAGGTAGATAGGTCTAATTACAAAGGGAACTCTGGCGAAATGTTTCTGAAATATTGGAGTTAGTGAAAATCTGGAAGTTTGCATATCATGCTTTCAAAACTAATTGATTTCCAAAATCCTCATTCGAGGACGAATGGTTTTTTTAGGGGGGGAGGATGTAATGACCCGTAAAATTTTCTTGTTTAAAATAATGCCCGAATGAGTCCCCGAGTTGTTTCTATTGCGGAGATTTTTAAAACGGACGTAAATTGAGTAAAAAGTACCCAGGACTTAAAGAATAAAATTTCCAAGAAAGTGGGCGTTATGCGATCACATAACATGTATGCGAACCGCATAATGGTCGCATACCTGGGCAGTTCACTGCCCCATTTGAGGACAACTATGCGGTCCAATATGCGATCACATTTCAGTTCTTAAAACCATGAATAAGTTTGAGATCAGGGTGATGAGTTGGGATCCTTTAAGGCGGCATAGCTGTCGCATTGTTACCTTTTATTTTTGGGAGGGAGATTATGGGACGCATTATGCGATCGCATAACGTGTATGCAAACTGTATAATGGTCGCATACCTGGCAGATTGTTTTCGATTTTGGCCCATCTTTAGGGCCATTCTGCGGTCGATTTTACGGACCGCATGTCAGGAATGCGAACGCATTCCTGACCACATTCTTGGGTTGGGCTCTGATTTTTCTAATTTTAAAACCCAATCCCAGTTCATTAAAACAGCCCTCCCCTTCAGTTTTAACCATTTTCTGAACAAAACTAGAGAGAGGGGAGAGAGGGTTCTTGAGAGAGAAAGTTTTATCTTTGTCAATTGGTTTTCAAAGTCACTGAGGCCTGGAAATTTTGAGTAATCATCTTCTTCTTCATTCTAACAGGTAAAAATCCCAAACACCTTTTCCATTAGTTTTCAGGTTTTAAACAAAAGGGGACTCTCATAAATTGATTCTTGAAAATATAAGTTGGTACCTTGCATGCATGATCATTAATGTCCATAATCTTGTAAGAGGAAGTGGATTGGGGTAAAGTTCACAAAGAAGGGGTGGTAATCTAATGGGGTCACATAACATTTGATAAAATGCTTAAAAGAGTTCAAATTGTATGCATGATTTCCAATTCTGAGTTGAATATGTTTAATTGTGAACTAGACTGACGGTACTAGTGGGTTCATTGATTTGTGAGAAAAAGTTAAAAGGGAATTTTGACTCCAGGTATGTATGGCTAACTTTACCTTTGTAGAATCCTCTTGTTGGGTTCGGGCATTCGGTATGTGTACCTTATTTTAAAATATGTAAATTGATTGTCCTAGTTGATGGACATACTATCGTGCTATATGAGATTGTGAAAAGTGTTGTGATGTGCCTATCTTATTATGTGCAAAGCTCGTAAAAGCTCGAGGGTATCGATATGAAAGCATGTATTAATGAATGAAAGAATGTTAATGTGCCCAAGTGTGGGAATGTATATGATGGCTAAAAATCTTGCGTGGTAAGTAATGAAAAAGGGTTTGGTGAAATGATGTAAATGAGTTGAATGATTATGGCAACACCGTGTACATGAATTACTGCTTGGTGAGAGTCATTGTTCCTTGAGCTCAAATAGCGAATTGTTGATATGAACTTGTGTTCCTTGAAAGGAAGAATTCTTGTGATTTAATTATTTGTGGTTGTTATTACGAAATATGATTGTCGGGTGGGATCAGGTTGCGCGCCGCAACACGAAATAATAAAGATAATGAGATGTGAGGTAATAAGGGTGGCTAAGGTAATAAGGGAGGCCAATGCGATAAGGATGGAAGGTGATCATTATCACCATTGAAATGAAAATCTATGAAACTTTATGAGATGTGAGGTAATAAGGGTGGACGAGGTAATAAGGATGGAATGTGATTGTTATCACTATCGAAATGAAAATCTAGGAAACTCTTGAATATGGTTATGTTGAAAAGGGAAAAGGAGAGATTGTGAAACTTATTGATTTTGGTTGCTTCTTTCCATGTGCATTGATTGACTGATTCTATTACTGTTTCTTTCTTGTGTATTGTTTGATTGTATTTGGGATAAAGTTTGTTCATACATACTAGTACTATTCCACAGTAATAACGTCCCTTTTGCCGGGGGTGCTATATTTTCTTATCTGAATGTAAATGGTTCTGCAGCAGGTAATTCAGCCCACCATCAGTAGTACCTCCTCTCCTTTTCGTCAACTGTTCTGGTGAGCCCCACTTCCTCCTAAGGCCACGTGTGGCTCATGTCGCCTTATTTTGGTAATGATTAATTGAAATGAATATTGTATATTGAGATGATCAGGTTGTATGGGACTCATTAACATGACCAAGTTATGTGCAAGAATGTGAATCATGTGCAAATTTGTGGTATAAGAAGAAAGAGCTATGTGTAGTTGACGAAATGATTTAATATTTGCAAATTGTTGAGGTAACAACATTATGTGTGAGTTGTTGGGTGATTAAAACTGTGTAATTGTGCTTGGAAATGTGTTTCGTGGGCTCTCTGACAGGTAGATAGGTCTAATTACAAAGGTAACTCTGGCGAAATTTTTCCGAAATATTGGAGTTAGTGAAAATCTGGAAGNGGGGAGAATGTAAAGACCCGTAAAATTTTCTTGTTTAAAATAATGCCTGAATGAGTCCCTGAGTTGTTTTATTGTAGAAAATTTTAAAACGGACCTAAATTGAGTAAAAAGTACCCCGGGACTTAAAGAATAAAATTTTCCAGAAAGTGGGCGTTATGCGACGTGCTATGCGATCGCATAACATGTATGCGGACCGCATAATGGTCACATACCTTGGCAGTTCACTGCCCCATTTGAGGACAACTATGCGATCCAATATGCGATCGCATTTCAGTTCTGCGGACCGCATAACTGTCGCATTGTTGCCTTTGATTTTTGGGAGGGAGATTATGGGACGCACTATGCGATCGCATAACGTGTATGCGGACCGCATAATGTTCGCATACCTGGGCCAATTTTTTTCGATTTTGGCCCATCTTGAGGGCCATTCTGTAGACCGCATGTCAGGAATGCGATCGCATTCCTGACCGCATTCTTGTGTCGGGCTCCTACTTTTCTAATTTTAAAACCCGACCCCAGTTCATTAAAACACCCCTCCCCTTCATTTTTAACCATTTTCTGAAAAAAATTACAGAGAGGGGAGAGACGGTTCTTCAGAGTGAAAGCTTCATCTTTGTCAATTAGGTTTTCAAAGTCACTCAGGCCTGGAAATTTCGAGTAATCATCTTCTTCTTCATTCTAACAGGTAAGAATCCCCAACCCCTTTCCATTAGTTTTCTGGTTTTAAACAAAAAGGGGACTCTCATGAATTGATTCTTGAATATATAAGTTGGTACCTTGCATGCATGATCATTAATGTCCATAATCTAGTAAGAAAGTGGGTTGGGGTAAAGTTCACAAAGAAGGGGTTTTAATCTAATGGGGTCACATCACATTCGACAAAATTCTTAAAGAGTTCAAATTGTATGCATGATTTCCAATTCTGAGTTGAATATGTTTAATTGTGAACTAGATTGACGGTACTAGTCGGTTCGGTGATTTGTGAGAAAAAGTTAAAAGGGAATTTCGACCCTAGGCATGTATGGCTAACTTTAACCTTTGTAGAATCCTCTTGTTTGGTCCGGGCATTCGGTATGTGTACCTTGTTTGAAAATATGTGAATTGATTGTCCTAGTTGATGGACATACTACCATGCTATATGAGATAGTGAAAAGTGTTGTGATGTTCCTATCTTATTATGTCCAAAACTCATAAAAGCTCGAGGGTATCAATATCAAATCATGTGTTAATGAATGAAAGAATGTTAACGTGCCCAAGTGTGGGAATGTATCTGATGGCTAAAAATCGTGCGTGGTAAGTAATGAAAAAGGGTGTGGTCAAATGATGTAAATGAGTTGAATAATTATGGCAACACCGTGTACATGAATTACTGCTTGGTGAGAGTCATTGTGTCTTGAGCTCAAATAGCGAATTGTTGATATGAACTTGTGTTCCTTGAAAGGAAGAATTCCTGTGATTTAATTGTTTGTGGTTGTTATTACGAAATATGATTGTCGGGTGGGATCGGGTTGCGTGCTGCAACACGAACTAATAAGGATAATGAGATGTGAGGTAATAAGGGTGGCCGAGGCAATAAGGATGGAAGGTGATCATTATCACCATTGAAATGAAAATCTATGAAACTTGATGAGATGTGAGGTAATAAGGGTGGCCGAGGTAATAAAGATGGAATGTGATCATTATCACTATCGAAATGAAAATCTGGGAAACTCTTGAATATGGTGATGTTGAAAAGGGAAAAGGAGAGATTGTGAAACTTGTTGATTTTCGTTGCTTCTTTCCACGTGCATTGATTGATTAGTTCTATGAATGTTTCTTACTAGTGTATTGTTTGATTTTACTTGGGATAAAGTTTGTTCATACATACTAGTACTATTCAACAGTACTAACGTCCCTTTTGCCGGGGGCGCTACATTTTCTTGTATGAATGTAGGTGGTTCTGTAGTAGGTAATTCAGCCCACCGTTAGTAGTGCCTCCTCTTCTTTCCGTCAGCTGTTCTGGTGAGCCCCACTTCCTCCCGAGGCCACGTGTGACTCATGTCGCCTTATTTTGAGTTTATGATGTAGTATAAGGTATAGCCGGGGCCTTGTTTCCGGCAAGTATTACTTAAATCTTTTGTATTTGTAGAGGCTCCGTAGACACAATGGGGGTAATGTACATGTGTATTTTGGGTAGTAAGCATGCTGTTCGGAATCTTGGTCCACGTTGTTAATGATGTGTGAAATTAGTAAGCTTTTGGTATCATATGTTGGTAATGATAAAAAGTAGAAATGAATTCAAGTTGTAAATTTATGCTTAAGTTATAAATGGCTATTTCACATGAATAATGTACATTGAAATCACGGGGTAACGCGTGGGACAGGAAAGGCGAATCATGTTCGCTTGGCCGGGTTCACTCGGTTAGGCGCCGGTCTTGTCACTCGATTTTGGGGCGTGACAGACATCTTGATCTACTCATGTTGCCTGTGGGAGCACGGTGAACATTTTAGAGTAGTTCTCCAGACCTTGAGGGAATAGAAGCTATATGGTAAGTTCTCCAAGTGTGAGTTTTGGTTAGATTCTGTGGCATTCTTGGGGTATGTTGCATCAGGTGAGGGTATTAAGGTGGATCCCAAGAAGATTGATGCGGTTCAGAGTTGGCTTCGTCCTACTTCGGAGATCGAGATCAGGAGTTTCTTGGGGTTAGCATGTCATTATCGCCGATTTGTGGAGGGATTTTTGTCCATTGCAGCGCCTTTGAACAGATTGATCCAGAAGGGTGCTTAGTTTCGTTAGTCTGATGATTGTGAGGTGAGATTTCAGAAGCTCAAGACAACTTTGACCACAACACCAGTCCTAGTGTTGCCTTTCGAGTCCGAGAATGTATACGGTGTATTGCGACGCTTCACACGTTGGCTTGGGTTGTGTATTAATGCAGGAGGGGCGAGTTATTGCATATGCTTCACATCACTTGAACCCCCATGACAAGAATTATCCAGTGCACGATTTGGAGTTGGCCGTGATTGTTTATGTTCTTAAGGTTTGGAGGCATTATCTATATAGGGTGTCCTATGAGGTTTACACCGATCATTGCAGTTTGCAGCATTTGATCAAACAAAAGGATCTCAATTTGAGGTAGCGTAGATGACTTGAGTTATTGAAGGATTATGTCATCACCATTCTTTATCATCCGGGTAAGGCAAATGTAGTCGCGGATTCCTTGAACAGGAAGAATAAAGTATGGGTAGTTTGGTATTCATTTCAGATGAGGAGAGGCCACTACTATGGACATTCAGTCCTTGGCTAACAGACTTGTGAGGTTGGATATTTCAGAGCCCAGCTGAGTTCTTGCATGTGTTGTTGCCCAGTCTTCACTATTAGAGCAGATCAAGGCTCGACAACTTGATAAACCGCACTTGGCAGTTCTTAGAGAGACAATACTACAGGGTGGTGCCAAGGAGGTTTCTATTGGCGAGGATGGTGTCCTGTGACTGCAGGGTCGTCTATGTGTTCCTAATGTCGATGGCTTGAGGGGGAGGATCCTAGAGGAGGCACACAGTTCTCGGTATTCCATTTATCCAGGTGCTACAAAGATGTATCGGGACTTGAGACAACATTATTGGTGGCGGCAGATGAATAAAGACATAGTTGAGTATGTAGCTAGGTGCCTAAATTGCCAGCACCTTAAGTTTGAGCACCAGAGTCCAGGTGGCCTACTCCAGCAAATGACTATACCAGAGTGGAACTTCGTAGTTGGTTTGCCGTGGACCTTGCGAAAGATCGATGAAATTAGGGTCATTGTTGACAGGTTGACCAAGTCAGTACACTTCATTCCAGTGGCAACTACTTATACTTCAGAGAGGTTGGCCGAGATTTATATTCGGGAGATAGTTCGGTTGTATGGTGTGCCTATTTCAATCATATCAGATAGAGGCCCTCAGTTCACTTTGTATTTTTGGAGAGCCGTACAAAGTGAGTTGGGGACCCGTGTAGAGCTCATCATTGAGTTTCTTCCACAGACCGACGGACAGTCAGAGTAGACAGTTCAGATCTTGGAGGACATAATCAGAGCATGTGTGATTGACTTTGGGGGACAAAGGGATCATTTCTTGCATTTGGCTGAGTTTGCTTACAACAACAACTACCATTCCAACATCAAGATGGATCCATTCGAGGATTTATTTGGTCGGCGATGTTGTTCTCCCATTGGGTGGTTTAAGCCCAGCAAGGCTAGGTTGTATGGTACTAACTTGGTGAAGGATGCCTTGGAAAAGGTAAAATTGATTTAGGAGCGACTTCGCATAGCATAGTCCCAACAAAAGAGTTACGCGGATCGGAAGGCGCGTGACTTATCATTCATGGTGGGGGAGAAGGTTCTCTTTAAAGTCTCGCCAATGAAGGGTATCATGAAGTTTGGGAAGAAGGCCAAGTTGAGCCTCAGGTTTATAGGCCCATTTGAGGTGTTGAAGCGAGTTGGGGAGGTTTCTTATGAGCTTGCCTTGCCTCCTAGTCTATTGGGAGTTCATCTAATTTTCCACGTGTTGATTCTCCAGAGGTATGATCCTGACTTGTCACATGTGTTACTTCAGCACTATTCAGCTAAAAGAGAGTTTGGGTTACGAGGAGGAGCCAGTTGCCATTGTGGCTAGGCAGGATCACCAGTTGAGGTACAAGAGGATTTACGCAGTGAAGGTCTAGTGGAGGGTCCAACCAGCTGAGGAGGTGACTTGGGAGTCCGAGGAGGACATGCAGAGACTATATCCTCACTTGTTCAACACTCCAGGTATGATTCTAGACCTGTTCAAGGATGAATCTTTGTTTAAGAGGTGGAGAATGTAACGACCCGACCGGTCATTTTGCCTTCTAGAACCCCGTTACCCTAAATAAGACTTCCCGTATGTACTTTTACTGTTTTATGACTTGCGGGGAAGGTTAGTTTGGGATTTGGAAAGGTTCGGGTTGAAATTGGAACACTTGGTTCCTTAAAGTTGGCTTAAAAGTCCAAGTATGACATCGGTCAACATTTTGAGTAAATGACATCAGAATTGGGATTTGACGGTTCCAACAGGTTCATATGATGATTTCGGACTTGGGCGTATGTTTGGATTGGGTTTTGGATGAACCGGGAGCGTTTCAATGCCTAAATTTGGTTTGGAGCGGGTTTTGGTGTTGTCGAGGTCCAAACGGAACTTTGAGATCGGGAATAGTTATGTAATGCCATTTTATACTTGCATGCAAAATTTGGTGTCATTCCGAGTTGATTTGATAGGAATCGGACGAGCGGAATTCTTTTTAGAAACTTTTTAGTTCATGAAGCAATTCATGCGTTTGTGTCCGAATCGTAGTTTTTGATGTTATTTCCGAGATTTGATCGCTCGAGCGAGTTTGTACAAGGTTATTAGACTTGTGTGGGTAGTTGGTGTGGAGCTCCGGGGGCTCGGTTGAGTTTAAGACGTGTGGAAGGAGTTGAAAACACTCCAGATTTCTGGTGTTCTTGGTAGCTGCTGCCCGTCTCGCAAATGCAAGAATATGTTTGCATTTGCGATGAAGCCTGGTCTGGGCCTAGCTCGCAATTGCGAGAGAAGCAGTCGCATTTGCGAACCTAGCATTGATCGCATTTGTGATTCCCTTGTCGCATTTGCGACCTGGACAGGGAAAAGGCGCAGTTCGAATTTGCGATGATTTTGTCGCAATTGCGACCTTCACAATTGCGAACAAGATGTCATAAATGCGACATCTGAGCCCTGTGCACAACTCATTTAATGCGGGACTTAGGCCATTTATTTCATTTCGCTTCATCTCTTGGGCGATTTTTGGAGTTTTTGGAAGGGGGTTTTCACCTAGCACTTTGAGGTAAGTAATTTCTACACAACATGAGTTAAATACATAGATTATGGGTAGATTAACATGTGAAAGTTGGTGAAATCAATGGTTTAGAAGAAAACCTAGGTTTTTGATAAAATTAAAATTTGACCACGAAAATGGTTATGATATTTGATAAAAATCATATATTTATGTTCCTAAGGTTTTGGGTAACGACATTCTTCGAAAATTTTCAGAATCCGGGCACGTGGGCCTAGGGGTGAAGTTTAGGAATCTAGCATTTTGGGTTGGGTAATCACTTTAAAAGTGGGGATATGGACTTTTGAGCATAGATTAATTAATTTATATAATGTTTGACTAGTTTCGAGTCGTTTGGCACAAAATTTGGAGGTTTGAGCACGTTCTTGAGTCGGGAAGTGAGCCTTGAGACGAGGTAAGTCTCTTTTCTAACCTTGTAAGAGGGAACTTTCCCCATAGGCAAATTAAATAATTTATGTGACTATTTGTGGGGGGAGACGTAGCTATAAAGTGACGAGGGTCCGTTCATAGCTACTATTCATGCTAAGTCCGGGTAGTGTAGGACCCCTATCATGCTATATTTGAACAATTTGTTCCTTACATGTCAATTGGAGTACTAAAGTCGTAGTTCCATAAATTGTACAAAGATTCCAAAGGGATAAGTTTTCACTCATTTGAGGTTATAACTATAACACTTAACTGTTATTGAAAAACTTGTGTTCCTTTGAGTGTTTTCTATTGTGGAGTGGTCCGAGCGCTTCGGCAGATTAAATAGATGCATCTATGGTTCGCGTTGTTCGACCCTCGACAATGCACATTTAAGTATTATTGTATTGGTTCGGGCCGTACGACCTTGGCATTATTTTCGCATGTTAATTCTTGGAAATATTAACTGTGTAAAAGATATTTATCATCTCTTGTTGTCGAGTTTAGTACATTTATTAAAATTCGTGCTTATTTATGATATTGATATATTATCATTAGCCTTAGTAAGTGTCAAGTCGACCCCTCGTCACTACTCCTTCGAGGTTAGACTGGATACTTACTAGGTACATATTGTTTTATGTACTCACTCTACACTTCTGCACTTAACTGTGCAGAATCTGAGGGGGGTGCATCTGGATACGTATCCGACGCGCATCCTTGATTTAGTACAAGATTCGATGGTGAGCTGCCCTTTTGAGCCTTTCAACAACATGCCATAGTCTTTCTTTTGGATTTATATTTCTGTCTATTCCTTTCAGACAGTAGACTAGCATTTTTGTATGTTTATACTAGAGTGCCCAAAAACTTGTGACACCAGGTCTTGGCGCCCACACACACTAGTAGACTATGACTTTGAGATTTTCGTATTGACTTCAATTTTTGCACTCAGTTGCTTTTGCTTAATTATTTTTATAGCTGTAAATTTCTAAAACTTTCTACCAATGAGGAATGTTATTCAATTTGCAAACCTATTAAAAGTAGAAACCACTAGATTTATCAGTGTTGGCTTGCCTAACGACGGTGTTGGGCGCCATCATGACCTATAATGAAATTGGGTCGTGACAAGAAACCCTCTATTTATAGGGAAACCTTAGCCAAAAAATAACAAACCCTAAAATCTCTCTAAAATAATGACATTCACTTTAAAAACAATTCTATTTATAAGGCTCCCGTTGAATATTAATTCAACACATATTATGCCTCGTTTTTAACTAAAATAAAATCCAGTGTAAACAAATTCTAGTGAAGGAAAAAGAGTACACATATCTAACAATACTACCTTTGGTTGCCTCGTTAAAAGTCTTGCAAGGAATATCGAGTAGGATAAAAATTTGTAAGTAAAAAAGAGTACAACGCGTATTAGTTCCCCTTGATGAGAGCATCAATTCAAATCTTTAAATCTTCACATTCCAATCTTGTGCACTATTTTCAAAAGACCGTTGGTAGAGATTTGATAAACAAATCAACCACATTAACTTGAACGAATTTGTTTCACCTTGAAATCATCATCCCTGATAGATGTATTGTCTTCATATGATCTTGTTGGAATTGTCATTTCAATATTTTCACATAGGGGCAAAACTCTTGCTATTATATTATCATGCTTATAGTTATAGAAAGATACATGTGTGCTCAAATTGCATTTAGGATGCAGCACTTCAGGACCAAGAATTGTATATGTTTTAATCATTTTAAATCGTTCATCAATTGTCATATAATTATAGTCAAATAAGCCAGACTTATATACATATCATGTTTTCATGTCATACTAGACATATAAAATAGATAAAAGTGAATGCACACACCATTGAATTTACACTTTCAAGCATTTGAATTGCAGGTCCAAAACTACATGTCTTACATATGAAATCAATTGTACTTGAATTATTTCTCCAGACTTAAGATCCTCATATATTTAACATTATCGTAGATGTCGTCGACGAACATTTTATATCGGTTTCAACATTTTTTCATAAGGACATAATATAGACATCTCTTCATTCATATATTCAGGTACTTGAACCTCTCCTTAGATTTTATGAAGTGTTATGTCATGTGATCTTCTAAATCACTTGCCTCCGTATTATGATTATTTTGATCATTTGCTCATCTTCTTTATCAAGAATTTTATTTGAAACCAATTTGTCTATATGCTTTAAGCATACCGAAGACTTTGTCCTTCTAGGACTTATTCTAATAGGAGCATTTGCAGTGAGAATATAGTTACTTTCTTTGGATCAACAAATGAATCTAGCATGCTTTGTAATATATTGCAGATGAATTATGTTTTTATGAGCTTCAAGTTCATACACTTCTAAAAAAAGAACATATTTTCGACTGAATAATTTCGACCGATTTAATTCAGTCGCAATATTTGACTGATCCGAATGTAAGAAATTTTATTTAAAATACATGTTATTTTTTTAAAAAAATTTTGGCTCAGAATTGCAACTGATGCAGTCCCTCAATTATGTGAATAATACCGTGAAGATATTTTTATGGTTTGCGACTGAATCAGTCGCAAAAATTAAATTAAATTAAATATTTCGACTGATTTTGTCAGAATCTGCAATAAAAACGAGGTCTGACTGGTCAACAGGATTTGGGACCGAATCAGTCATAATTTGAAATTTTCAATTTCAATTTTTCAACCGATTCAGTCGCAAATCGTTTTTGTAATACACCCTAACCCATTTTTTCTTCTTTTTTCTTTCTTCTCTAACTTTTTTCCCTCTCCTCTTTTGCCCCCACCCTCTCTATTTCTTGATTTTCTCCTCTAATCTAACCTCATTAGGTATGATTTCTCTCTTTCCCTCTCTCTCACTCTCACTCTCCCTCACCCGCTCCATCCTCTCCCCCTCCCCACGCTCCCTCAAATTTTTTATTCTCAAGTTGTTTAACTCGTTTTTGGTGCAGGAATCCAACGGCTCCTCTCCCCTCCGATGGTGGTTCGGCAGCAGATCCGTTGGTCATTTTCAAGATTTTCTTTTTACATTAATTTAGCAAAATAGTATGTACAAATTAGCTTTATAATTTGTAATATAGTATATATAAATTAGCAATAATTTTTGCAATATAATATGTATATAGTGATGTTAAAAGTTTACTTGTTTAGAATAATTAGCTATTTTTTTTCTTTTTAGTTAGATGTTCTTGTGAAAATGGCTAGTATACTTGTATGTATCCAATACTAAATCAAGAAAAAAAATTTATAATAATTTGGGTTTGTTCTATAATTATGGAATTCTTGTTTATATAAAAAATACTTAAAGAAACAACTTACGTGCTAATACATCGTATAATTTAGGTTGTAATAGTTAGAGTCGAACACTATTTTAAAGAGTTAGGATTTTTATACATTCCAGTTATGTTAGTTAAGAAATAACGTAAGTGCTAATACTTCTTTGTTTCGGCTTTTCATTTGGAAATTCTCCATGCCCTATCTATGTGTTAATTATATTATTCCTATTGAAATTAAATGAAGCAAATGCAATCAATTAAGTATTAGATTGCTATCATATGCTAATTTGAAATAAATTAGATTAATTTTTATGTTTTGGGAATTTTTTGTCTTACAATTGTTTAATGTACACATTAATATTGAAACCACCCAAGTATTATAGTAAAATATATAATTAAACTATTTAGATAACCTTTGGGATCATATAACTTAGTAAGTAGTATAAATAAAATAAATATGTCAACTTCTAGTTATTTTTGTTTGTTTGCGCATCGTAGATGGATGTATAATTAGAATCATCCTAATCGTGTGGGGGTTAAGGGATGAACTTAAAGAAGGGGTTTTTGGATTTATTGCTAAGGCAAGGACACTTGCTGATTTTCGTATTGAAGGAACGATTAGGTGCCTTTGTGTGAAATGCAAGTGTGTTAAGTTATTGGGAGAAGATGTTGTCACATGTCATCTTTTAAAAAACGTATATGTGAAAAATTATTATGTATGGACTGCTCATGCGGAGAATCTTGATAGCGTAAATGATGTTAATTTTCATAATTCTTTTGGTGGTTAAGAGGGTAGTCCCATAATGGAGAATAATATTGAAAATTATAGATTCAATGACATGATGAGGGATTCCTTTGAGATGTTCCTGGGGCTCAATCTTAACCAAATGATGAGGCTAATAGATCTTCTCCTGAGTTATGTATGACAAGTCCATATTTGTTTCTAACTTGTATTGCTCCAGGTCCACGCAATCCATAAAAGTTGATTGATGTTTATATGGATCCTTTGATTGACGAGTTGAAGTTATTGTGGCATCAAGGCGTGGAGAACATATGATCTATCAACTAAGCAAAACTTCATATTACATGGTACTTTGATGTGGACTATAAATGATTTTATTGCTTATGGAATAATGTCCGGGTGGTCGACTTGCGGGGACTGGTGGTCCAGGATTCGGAGGTGTTTAGAGTGCAATAGGAACAATTGGTTCCTTAAGGTTGGCCTTTAAGGCCAAGTTTGACTTCGGTCAACATTTTGGGTAAACGACCTCAAAATCGAGTTTTGTCGATTATGGTAGCTTCATGTGATGATTTTGGACTTGGGCGTATGTTCGGATTGGGTTTCTGATGACCCGGGGGCATTTCAGCGCCCAATATTGAAATAAGATGTTCGTTAAGTTCATATTTTGGTTTAGGATGTGTTTTTGTGTTATCGAGGTCCGAACGGCATTCCGAGATTGGAAATAGTTCCGTTATGTTAATTATGACTTGCCTGCAAAATTTGAGGTTATTCCGAGTTGTATAGGACGGTTCGGCGCGTTGTGACCAAAGTCTAGAAAACTTAAAGTTCTTAAGTTTGGTTTTTGGGGTTTGGGGGTGTGATTTCGAGTTTCCGCGTTGTTTTAGGTGGCTCGAAGGCTTGAGCGAGTCCATATTATTATTTGGGACTCGTTGGTATATTTGGACTAGGACTCGGGTGGCCCCAGGTGCATTCCGGGCACCTAACTTGGCTAAAACCCAGCAAAACATGGCTGCTGGTGCACCTGTTCTGGTGTGACCGCAGGTGCGGGACTGCTCCTGCGTTCCCCAGCATCGCAGGTACGATCACCCAATGGCCTGGCCAATTATCGCAGGTGCGAAAAATATTCCGTAGCCGCAGGTGCAGTCTCCACTCCGCAGGTACGGGCCCAGGCTCCCCAGCACATTTTTGCAGGTGCGAGATTTTTCTCATTGGTGCAAGACCGCAGGTGCGGTCCCCAGCACCGCAGGTGAGGAATCACTGTTCAGGCAGTGTGTTTTATATACGGGTTTTAAACCCATTTTTCTCATTTCTTTCTTCTTCCTTGGGCGATTCTCCTCCATTGATAAGGGCTAACGACCTGGTCTTCTAAGGTAAGTGAACTCTACTCAAAAATTAGCTTCATGCATGGATTCTAGCTTAATTAACTACATAAATTAGATCAAGAATTTGGTAGTAACCTAGAACTTGTGATAATTTGATAATTTTTCTGTGAATTGGCCATGAAATCAAGTAAGAATCACATATTAATGATCCTTAGGCTTGGGGTGAGTGTTCCCTTCGAGAATTATCGGAATCCGAGCATGCGGGCCCGAGGTTGGATTTTTGGAATTTCTCAAGAGTGTTGAATTATGGAAAAATTAGAATAATTTCCCTATTTTGAGAATGCATTGATGTCATTATACTATATTTGGCTAGTTGCGAGCCGTCGAGGGTAGATTTTGGAGATTCGGGCGCGTCCTTGATCCGATGGGTAGTTTCGTCATGAGGTGAGTCTCCTTTCCAACCTTGTAAGGGGGAAATGTCCCCATAGGTTCCTTATTTGCTATGTATACATGTTGTGGGGGCCTCGTACGTACCAACTGATGAGAGTCCATACGTGGCGACTTTATTGCTATGTCGGGTAGCTTTAGGACTCACAAGCATGCCACTATGTGCCTTATTTGTACCTTTGATGTGGTAAGAGTTGTAATTATTGTCGAGGTGATATGGAAACATGAAACATTATGATTTAGATCCCAGTTGGCTATCCGTGGTATTGACACAGTCCTGTTGAGTTCACTTTTAAGTTGGTACACACATGTACTTATATATACACGCACTTGTTATCGAGTCAACACACGAGCCGCAAGTATGACGCGCGGCCGTGGATCAACTTATTATTATCGAGTAAGCACACGAGCCGCAGGTATGATGCACGACCGTGGGTCAGCTTATTATTATCAACTCAGCACACGAGCCGCAGGTATGATGCGCGGCCGTGAGTCAGCTTATTATTATCGAGTCAGCACACGAGCTGCAGGTATGATGCGCGACCGTGGGTCAGCTTATTATTATCGAGTCAGCACACGAGTCGCAGGTACGATACGCGATCGTGGGTTAGCTTATTATATCGAGTCAGCACGCGAGTCACAAGTATGATTCGCGATCGTGGGTTAGCTTATGACCTTAGTCCCTATGACCACCCTTATGACTCCGGCCGGTCATCTTGTCCTGGTTTGTGGATGATCACTTGAGTTTTGAGTCACTTAAAACTGGAGGGTCAGGTATTGGTTAAGAGAAGATTTTGGTACTTTGTTGTTCCTTTTTCAGTAATTATCTGGATTTCGTTATTTGTTATGTACTTGTTTCTCACTGTTTCTCATTCCTATTGCTTTAAACATATTTTGTCATATATTATATTGCTGGACCTTAGTGAGTACCTAATCGACCTCTCGTCACTACTCTTTTGAGTTTGGGCGGGATACTCACTGGGCACATAGTTATTATGTACTCATGCTGCACTTCTTCTTCTTCTTCTGTACTTGATTGTACATGTTAGGAGGCTGGTACATCTGATTATCAGGCCGGTGATAGATACTCACTTGAGCTGGTTTGACTTCGCGGTGAGCTGCTCTTCCTGACGATCTCTGGCAGCACCCCAGAGTTCCCTTTGTCATTTTCCCGTCTACTTCATTCAGACTGTGGGATTGTGTATATATATGTTATCCTTGTATATTCAGATAGTTGCCCGTGATACTCGTGACACTAGTTCCTGGCACACACGTAGTGTATATTTTGGGTTTTGGGCTGTATATTTATACATATGCTTATCTTTTGGATCATGTATCAGATGGTTTTATTTTATGTTACAGGCTATCATCATGCTAATAATTATTTAAAACTGGTAAACGTTGGGGTAATTAATCAAATGGGAAGGGTAACACTGGCTGTAATTCATGTTGGTTTGCCTAACCCGGCTCTTGGGCGCCATCACGACCTGAATAAGGATTTGGGTCGTGACAGGAAAGTTAGCTTGCCCGACTTGTATGGAATATACAAAGGCATTCACTTTGAAACATGGAGGTAAGAACACATGGTTTGACTGCCATCACCGCTTCTTGCCAATGGATCATGAGTTCAGGAGAAATACTAGTGCATCCCGAGCCATCATAGTAGCCAGCCTAGTGGTTCATCGTTTGTGCCTCGTACATCGCCCACTCCATTATCATCTCCATCATCATCCACTCCAAGTATATCTAACTTGGATATTGGAGGCTCTCACGCAGTTGCATCCTCATCTACGAGTACTTCTACAGTTGCTGGTACCGTGTGGCAGTGTACTGGAGGGACTGTACAATATGATCATCTTCATCGGCTGGTTATCGTTCCCCATGGCGACGAGTGAGTTTTCCTTCAATTTCCTTTTAAAATATTTTATTAAAATTTTGCATATAATGAATTTAATGACATTTTATATGTTAAATTAATTACAGGTTTTTGACATCCTTTCAGGCCACACATATGGTGATGGATCTATTAAGCAATATTTTCATGAGCCGTAGAATTCATGGAGACAAATACCGTACCAAATCAGAATGATATGTGGCAACAATCTAATGTAAGAATAAATTAATTTTTATTAACACTTATCCTCATTCGTCTAATATTATTTATTCAATTTTGCAGGTGATCATGCCCAACTCTAGTCCTAAAAAAGGATAAGCGGTCGCTGCAAATATAATCCTATTTGAAAGTCCGGAGTGGAATTCCATAAAGAACTACGGTTTAGCTACAACTATTGACCATCACTAAGAAGACAAGATCAAACAATTCCTAAGTTATAAATATTAAGATTCTTATACTAATCAACTAACAAATTAAAGTAGTATATTAACAACTAAAGATACTAAGGGTTGGAGAGAAGATTAAGGAGGTCTAGAGTTATGATTTCCTCAATTGTCGGAATCCTTCCTTCTACATCTTCTATCATTTCGCCTAAGTATTCTATATCGATTGTGAGTACTTCGGGTGTCATAATTCTCCCTTGAGAAACTACCACAATTTACTAGACATATTCTCTCGAACTGCGCTAGCTGACACTAATTCACCGCTCACTATGATTACACCAAGGTTTCGTTATCTCTAATCCTGCCTTTAAACCCTCCGTATTAATCTCTCACGTATGTTAGGAGTGATGTTGTTCAACAACTACCTAAATATGTACCCTCTCTCAAGCAATACACACTAAATAGGAACAGTCAATTGATGGCCACTCAATCAACAACACTAAACACGTAGTTGAACAAGTAAAGAAATCTAAAGGTTCAATTATATAAAAACATAACGGGAATTTATCTTACAACATGTTCCATAAAAACACTAGATAACAAATTATCTATTCATAATAGTATACAAAACTACAATACTAGAATTCATAACGAAATAATGAAAATAGGAAGAAGGAAGTGAAAAACTCGTTGAAGAATTCTCCTCCTTGCTCCTAGCATGTTTTTGCCACCTTGGGTCGAATCCCCTCTATAATGATGTCTCTCCTCCTCTAATGATGTCTCTCCAATAATTTCTAAATTTTAGGGTATTTAAAGGGTAAGGGCCGAATTTACATATCCAACACTAATGAGGAATTAATTTTTTCGGATAGCATTATTGGTGCCTTGCACTGCCTGTAGCACTGTTGTTTCGGTGCAAGTCACTATCTGTAGCACTGTCTTTTCGGCCCAAGGCACTGTCTATGGCACTGATGACAGTGCCATGGACAATGCGTTGCATTGTCTATGGCACCGTTGTTACTATGCAAGGAACTATCTATGACACTGAATTTTCGTTGCCTTGCACGTCTTCTTTTATTGCTCCATTTTGTAGCTATGAGGTAACATTTCATGTAACTTTTCTCCAATTCATGTCCAAACATTCCTACACATGAATAATCTCTATTAAGCGCAACCGTCGCTCAAATTATCATCCAAACAACAAGCAAGTAGAGTAAATAATGTCAAAATATATGGAATTATCTCACGACATCAACACCCCATACTAAAATGTTTCCCGCCCTCGAGTCAATCAACTAAACACTTCTTCATCGTAGATCCAACAGGCCACATTTTTACAACGCACTATACCTATGACCATGGTTGATAGCAACAACTAAGCTCTAACATATGCTGCCAAAATACATTTCCCGTATTTATGCCCAATTTCAAAACATCCAATATAGAAAAAACATGATATATCCATCCAATTTGCAATCCACTTATTCGATTAATTTGGATTGGTATATGGTAGGACCAATAAGAAGAGTAAATTTCTTCATGCCAATAAAAGTTCACTGAAAGGGTTCCAATACAATAACTAGTGATCATGTTATGCCCCACAATATCATGCCGATATTACGTCCTGCAATATTATATTACAATGATGTTATGCCTTGTAGTACTACATTACAATGATGTTATGCTTCGCAGTATTAAATTACGACGATGTTGCACCCTGTAGTATTGTACGTTGAATTTGTCGTAAGGTAATTGACATCAGTCCAAGGAAAAGATTATTTGGAGATTATAAGGATTATACTATTTCAAACAAATGATGAGTAAATTCGTGAAGGTGAGAGGGGAATCAAGTCAAACAAAATGAATTTTCGTCCAAGTTTGACATGTTGGGATAAAATATGGCCCGAGCTAAAATACTCGGTATTTATGGACTAGTGCCATACAAGTTACCACATGACCAGATAGTAAGGTGTATAAGGTATGTGAAAAGTGAGTAGTATTTTAAATTAGTAGAAATAATTATTAATTATGTGAGTAATTGGTTAATTATTGGGTAATGAGACATTACCTGGTTAATTAATAATTAGTGGTGGATTAATTGAAAACTTTAGATAAGGATCAAAGCAATAACGTGGAAGCAAGCCACATATCAAAGGAATGACTCTTAGTTATTCTTATTAGGTGGCAACCTAATATGCCAAATAATAAATCATAAAGAAATATTCATATCTCGAAATTTACGTATATTTTTCTAGTTTTGTAAGTTACAATATTCTCTTTATCGGGCTTTCATATTCAATTGAGTATTATCTTCTTCCATTCAAGAGAGCAAAAAATTCATATATACAATATTACAATATTTTCATTACCATCGAGCTATAATCGATGGGCAGGCTCCTATTGGGTAACCTCCGATCAGATGGTAAGTTATATACCGATCCTACTGCGGCGGAGCGCCTATGAGCGAGCCCAGTTGGTCGAGATATAGAGCCTAGTATGGCCGAGTGCCTATGAGCGAGTCTACTACAGGGATGGACATCTAATTTACTTTCTAAACTTAGAGAATAGAGTCAGTATCAGCATGTGAGCATACCTTCATATTATCTTTGACCCCCAGTTGCTTTCAGTTATTATATTATCAGTTCAGTTTCAACTTTCAGTATATTGCCTTACATACTCGGTACATTATTTTGTACTGACGTCCCTTTCTGAGGGCGCTGCATTTCATGCATGCAGGTTCAGACAGACATACGGGTAGACCTCCTCATTAGATGTTGCCCGAGTACAGCTTTATCGGTAAGCTCCCCGTCCTTCGGAGTTGCCGGGTCTAGAAGTTTTGTGTGCATCTTGTGTATATATGTAGATAGGTTATAGTTAGGTGTGGGCCCTGCTTCAATCATAGTACATCCATCAGTAGAGGCTTGTAGACATATCCTGTAAGTTGTTGGCTTGTCAATTGTAGTAATTATGACGGCCTCGCCGGCCCAGCTTTGTGTTGACATTTAGTCAGCGTAGTCTCTATTCAGTTTTATATTTTTCTTCACACAATATCTCGTAATGTGGCCCATGGCCAAAGTATGATATTACATGTTCAAAGTCTCTTAATCGCAAGTGGTACGCAAGGATAGGCGAGGCAGCGGGTTTTGGTCTTGCACCCAGGCTCGCGGCGTGACAAAAGTGGTATTAGAGCAGTTATGTCCTAGTGAGTCTACAAGCTGTGTCTGGTAGAGTCTTGTTTATGGGTGTGTCGTGCACCACACTTATAAGCAGAAGGCTACAGGTGTAGTGACCCGAAAGGTCATCTTGTGTAATTTAGCAGAAAACTGTGTTTCGAGGCCCTGAAATCCTCCGTTAATCTCACCTTGATATGCGTGCATAGCCCGAGCGTGTATCCGGGAAGCTTTGATGTGAAAACTTGATGAAAAGTTGATTTCATAATGATTAATTGATTAAAGTTGACTGTGGTCAACATTTTTGGTAAACAGACCCAAACCCGTGATTTGACGGCCCCGGAGGGTCCGTAGAAAAATATGGGACTTGGGCGTATGCCCAGAATCGAATTCCGAGGTCCCAAGCCCGAGAAATGAATTTTTAAAGAAAATTGTTTTCTGGAAATAATAAAGACTTTTGGAAATGATAATCAATGTGAAAACGGTGTTGCCGGGCTAGTGTTATGGTTCCGGAGCCCGGAACAGGTTGAATATATGTTATGTGAGTTTTCTGTGAAATTTGGTGTAAAACGGACTTGATTTGATGCGTTTCGGACCGAAAATGGAAAAGTTAAAGATTAATGAAGTTTTGAGGATTATCATAGGCTTTGGTGTTTAATTCATTGATTTTGATGTTATTTCGGTGGTTTTAGTACTTGAATAAGTCCGTATAATGATTTGGGAGTCGCGTATATTTTTGGTTTTGAGTCCCGAGGCTCGGGTGAGTTTCGGGTAGTTAACACCTGGTGTTTTTGATGTTCTGCAGGTGTCTGGTGTAATACCCTTCGCGAACGCGGCCAAGGGCCCGCGAATGCGAAGGGTAAATACCTTGGCCTGGGTTTTTACTCTACGCAAACGCATAGAGGGAGACACGAACGCGGAGCACTGGACAATACTTCTACGCGAACGCGTCCCCAGGGGTGCGAACGCGTAGTGTTAGGCTGAGGGGCTGGGGAGGTTGTTCTTCGCGAACGCGGCCCTAGGCTCGCGAACGCGAAGGGTAATTTTTGCCCAGTGATTTTTACAGCTTAAAAACATAATGCATTCGGGATTTTCCTCATTTCCATCACTCTCTTCTTCCTCAAACCCCCATTGGCGACCTCCAAGCTAATTCTCCTCCATAACCACTTGGGTAAGTAACTTCCACTCCAATTTCTTCCATTTTCCATCTTCAACACTAGAATCTAGGCCTAGAATCCTAAAAACAAAGTAGAAATTAGGGAATTTGGGTAGAGTGAGGGATTATGGGACTTTGGGGAATTCAACCTTAATTTGGGGTCGGATTTCAAAACAAATCATATATTTGAACTCGTGGGGGTATGGGTGATCAAGTTTTGGCCCGAGCCTCGTGTTTGGACCAAGCGGGCCCGGGGTCGAATTTTGTTATTTTGGAAGAATGCATGGAAATGGGTAATTAGGCTCTGTAATTGAATTACTGAATCATTATTGATATACTTGAGTTAATTATGTCTAAATAATACCATACAGAGTTGAATTCTAAAGGAAAGGCGGTGTTAGAGGGTTGATTGCTATATTTTGGACCCGAGGTAAGTGTCTTGCCTAGCTTTGGTGAGGGAATAGGTATTGTATGCTACATTTTAAGTGTTTATCATGTTCAATGCATAGGTGAGGTGACGAGTACCTATGTATTTTGTGTCAAGCATGACCGTGAGTCTATCTTCGATAAAAACCTTTTTATTACTCCCATGTTCGTTATAATATGCAATTGTCTCTACGTGAAAGTTGATTAAGGTTGAAAACTCTGGTTGATGAACTCATGATATATTGGTTAGATTGAGAACCCAATTGTAAAGGGTATATTTGAAATGATTGGTTATAGCTGAGACCCTTGCCGGGTGATTTTGAATTGTATTTCCACTATGCTGCATTCTGTGCCATATTTTATATTATTATGCACGAGGGGACATTCCGTGCAATGTTTACGTTGTTTATGCACGAGGGGAGATTCCGTGCCATATTTTATATTATTATTCACGAGGGGACATTCCGTCCCATATTTATATTGTTTATGCACGAGGGGACATTACGTGCCATATTTTATATTATTATGCCCGAAGGGACATTCCGTGCCATGTTTATATTGTTTATGCACGAGGGGACATTCCATGCCATATTTTATATTATTATGCGTGAGGGGACATTCCGTGCCATGTTTATATTGTTTATGCACGAGGGGACATTCCGTGCCATATTTTATATTATTATGCACGAGGGGACATTCCGTGCCATGTTTATGTTGTTTATGCACGAGGGGACATTCCGTGTCATATTCTATATTATTATGCACTAGGGGACATGTCGTGCCATATCTTTGCACTGTTTAATTTGTGTTGTCAATTCCCATTATTATTTTCAGATATTTTAGACTGTTGTTTTCATTTCCGTCATTTCAGTATTTGCTATCTCTTACCCCCAGCATGTTCTTCCCCGTAATTGTCTTCTTATTTAGTTTCTGCTATACTATTGAACTGCACAGGTACATTTTGTTGTCGTGTCCTAGCCTCGTCACTACTTCGCGAGGTTAGGCTCGGCACTTACTCAGTACATGGGGTCGGTTGTACTGATGCTACGCCTGCACTTCTTTATGTTGTGCAGATTACGCTGCCGGGCCCGGTGGACATCATTAGTGGGAGTGTCTTTCAGCTCATCTTAGAGGCTTCAAGGTATAGCTGCTGGCGTTCGTGGGCCTTGGCATCTCTCCTATCCCTAGTTCTTCGTTCCTGTCTTGTTTTCCTCTAGTTTTCAGAGACAGTCATGTATTTCCTTTCAGACTTTTTATTTAGCACTCTTATAGATAGTTCGTGAGTTTGTGACTCCAGGTTTTGGGAAATTAATGCGTCGTGGTATTATGTTGTCTTTACTTATTTTTGAAACTATATTTATTTCCGTTGTTAAGTTGTGAACTATTTTTAGCTTGTTCTGTTAATTCGATGTTATCATGTTAGTTTAACTGTACACGTTGGCTTGTCTAGCGGGTTCAACGATAGACGCCATCACGGCCCGATGGTAGGATTTCGGGGCGTGACAACAGGACATTTAGAACTGTCACTCTTTCTTCTTACTCTAGATTGTGTGGTAGAGCTCAGTGGTAAGAACACAAATTCCCAAACTCGACCTTATTCATAATATGTCGATGCCTACATTTAGAAAGATGGGTTGTAAGGGATTGAACGCGGTTGTGAAAGAGTCGAGTCAGAAGAACCTGGTGAGCTTCTGGAAAAGGAGCCTTAAGGTAGGAATATTTATCCAACCCTATGGTAAAAGGCAATGAAAGATTCAGAAGGTAAATACAAGTTTCAACAAATAAAAGAAGTAAGGTGAAGAAGGGTACGAGGTACCTAATTAGTAGAGATGAACATTATATACAATTCAGGAAGAGAGATATAAGTATTTTGAGTTACCTTCAACAGCAACAGAGGTATGTATAATTGGCCACACCAATCTAAATTATGCTTTATGGCAGCTAACAAATATGGTTTAAGAGAAAGACATAAAATCACGATCGGACTGGGGTTAGAGTGACCCAAAATGGTGGATGAATTGTTTATGGTTAGTTCACATTTACGAAGGATATTGCAAATGTGCTAATAGATCTCCTTGTGAGACACCTAGATGGTGTACTCTAAAATAGTACAACTAGATATGAGTACTACAAAGATAGGCACTGGAAGCCTTGAAGGGAGAAATATCACCTTAGTATGGCTCCAGTCCATAGTAGAGAAAAAATGTTAGGCAACCCGAAGAGTCGGTAGGTGAGGCAAGGGGAGGTAAAAGCGAAAGAATGTCTTGTTAAAGTTTCAGAATAAAGTGATAGATAGAAATATTAGTAGGGAAGTAAGAAGAGGGATAATAAAGCATTATGAGTGAGATGTGATACATGGATGGAAACGGTAGGGTGTTACAGAATCTATAGTCAAATGAAGAAAAAGGTGAGAGGTGATGGGCCTTAAGATAACAGAAGAGTATGGGCCATACAGTCACATCCTCATGTCGAGAAATAAGTTCGTGACTCTAACGTGATTAACAGAAGGAAAAGTTAGACCCTAGAGTAATAGAAATTAGTATGGACTGGTGAACAAGATAAACTAAACATGAATTAACAATAGAGTGATTTGATAATAGTCAGCATCATGAGAATTTCAGATTGCATTCCGGCAACAATAGAATGGACAATAGAAGAAGATCCATGATGAATTCAGAGAATGGTCATTCAGGGAGACGCTTACCTAAAGGAAGAATGGTCATATGGAATGATAAAGGAAGAATGCGATAAAAATGAGAAATTGTAATGACCCGATGGGTTGTTTTGAGCATTTGAACATCGCTCACCAGTTCACGGGCATGGCTAGCCCCGTATGATGTATTATGACTTATGTAAATCGTCGTTTTTGATTTTCAGGATAATTGGAATAGATTTGGAAGAACAATTTTCAGCTTTAAGCTTTAAATTTGAAAGGTTTGACCATGTTTTGAATTTTTAGTATTCGATCTCGGTTTTAGATTTTTATGATTTGGTTAGCTCCGTTAGATGATTTTGGACTTGGGAGAGCGTCCGAAATCTGATTTGGAGGTTCATGGTAGAATAAGGCTTGGATTGGCGAAATTGGAAATTTGATGTTTCTCGGTCGGCAGTGGAAATTTTTATATCAGGGTCGGAATAGAATTCTGAAAGTTGGAATAGGTTCATAGTGTCATTTGTGAATTGTGTGCAAAATTTGAGGTCAGTCGGACTTGATTTGATAGGTTTCGGCATCGAATATAAAAGTTGGAAATTCTTAGTTTCATTAAGCTAGAATTGAGGTGTGATTCACAGTTTTAGCATTGTTTGATGTAATTTGAGGCATCGACTAAATTTGTCTCATATTATGGGACTTGTTAGTATACTTGGTTGGGGTCCCAAGAGGCTCAGATAAGTTTTGGAAGAGTTTTTTGGAAGATTTTTGTCGTTTTGAGCATACGCATGTAATGATCCAAAGGTCCATTTTTAGTTCTAGAGATTGAAATTTGATTTTGAGCGGCGAGGGCATTGCGGAGTAGATTTTCATCCGATTTGAGGTAAGTAACGATTGTAAATCTAGATCTGATGGAATGAAACCCCGATATTTTGTATTATTTTGATAAATGAGGTGACGTGACGAGCGTGTGGGCGTGCACCAATAGGGATTGTGATTTGGTCCGTTCCGTAGCGACTATTAAGCCATGTATTTGATTTGAAATCATATGATATCCCGTATTTTTGAGATTTATACTATATTTGGCTGTACGCCATGTTCGGGGCCTTCTGCCGACCTGTTGGACCCTCAGGGGTATTTTACCACTATTCTCACACTGTTTTGATAGAAAATATAATCTCAGTCATCATTTATACCTATTCACTATTTATTCCTGTTTTATTATCCTTTTTCAAAATAATGAAAGATATTTGGGGATGAGTCCTCGTGATTTATACTGAGTTTCCCGAATGGCTTGTGAGGATAACGACTGAGTGAGGCCGAGAGTCGAATTGTAAGGATAGTGATAGATCGGGATTCATGCCGCATCATGTTATATATATGTGGATCGGGCTGCACGCCGTAGCGAAGTATATGTGGATCGGGCTGCACACCGCAGCGAGATATTGGATTGGGCTGCATGCCACAGTGATATAGCGCTTGGGCTATAGGAGCCCCTCTGGAGTGTTTACATACCCTAGTGAGCGCAGTCGAATATTATGGATCGAGCTGCACGCCGCAACGGTATATGGTACATATTGAGTGAGAGTGCTGAGTGTGAGCATTGACCGGAGAGAATATAGTCACGAGTGACTGTGACGCTTGCCCGAGAGGCTTTATTTCTGAGTGACATTGTCCCCGAGGGGCTGATATTTTACGAAACTATTATTTTCACTATTCTTTACTTTGAGCCTCTAATGAAAAATGTTGAACAAATGTTTTATACGAGTTTTAAAGTGGAAAACTGGAGATTTTATGAAATATTCGGAATGTAGATTCCTGACTTGAGTTAAATTATATTTACTGTTGCTTATATTATGGTTTTACATGATCTTTAAAATGCTCATCATTGCACTCAAGTCTTTAGTTATGGTTGTTACTTACTGAGTTGGCGTACTCACGTTACTCCCTGCACCTTGTGTGCAGATTCAGGTACCAGGGCTGAGCGGTAGTTGATCTACCCCTTTTGGAGCATTGTTCGGAGATTGTGAGGTAGCTGCTTGGCGTCCGCAGCTTGCCCATTCTCCTTTCCTACTATGTCATTTTACTTTACTTCCCAGACTTGTTTGTAGTAAAGAATTAGTGCTAGATTGTATCACCTCTTAGATGCTCATGACGATTGACACCAGATGTTGGGGCTGTGTTTTAGACATTTTTGGTTATTATTATTGTTGAAATGCTTAAAAATAAAATTTTAATGAATTATTGGATATTATGTATTAAAGGGGAATCCTTTATGTTATTTTCAGTAAATTGGCTAGCCTAGTATCACGATAGGCGCCATCACGACCAGTTTAGGTTTGGGAACGTGACAAGTTAGTATTAGAGCCTAGGTTACATAGGACTCACAGGTCATGAGCAGGTTTCGTAGAGTCTTGCGGATCAGTATGGAGACGTCTGTACTTATCTTCGAGAGGCTGCAGAATTCTTAGTATAATCTCACATTCTTAAATTCTTGTCATGCGAATCAATCTTATTCAGCCAAAAGCGTAACTCTTAAATTCCTTCCACGTATTCGAATGAGCACGTGAGCACATGTGTTTGGGGACTTATATGTCCGTTGGTGTCTTTATTGATGGGACTTTGTGACTGGATGACTATGGTGAGTGTGATTTGAGGGTGAGATATGTTCATATCGTTTGGTTGTGACAAAAAGGGGTGGGCTGGATATGTAGCAAGAACTATTGAGTGTTTGACTTCTGTCTGGAGTTGGAACATGGCCTCGAGTTGTGAGTTTATGGGAAGGCCTCTTATGTTGTTCAATTATGGAGTGAAGCAGATCCATCTGTTGTGTTATGAGTTCCTGGTGATGTCTTTTGGGCTGATCATTGCCCCAGTAGCGTTCATATATTTGATTAACGGTGTATTCCAGCCGTATTAGCACTCCTTTGTTATTGTATTCAATGATAGCATCTTGGCGCACTCACGTAGCCAGGAGGAGCATACTTAGCATTTGAGGAGGGTATTATAGAGATTGATGAAGGAGAAGCTTTATGCAAAGTTCTCTAAGTGTGAATTTTTGTCTCAGTTTAGTAGCATTCTTGGGGCACGTGGTGTCCCGTGAGGGTATTCAGGTTGTCAGATGAGTGTAGAGAGAGATTCCTGAAGCTCAATATTTCTTTGCCAAATCTCTAATGTTAGTTCCGCCGTACGCTTCAGGTTCTTCTGCCGCGTATTGTAATGCCTCGAGGGTAGGCGTTGGTTGTGTTTATATGCAGTAGGATAAAGTGATTGCGTAATAGCTATGATTTTTGGAAGGGTATAGAGAGATATCATGTGATGACCCAAAAGGTCATTTTATGTAATTTAGCAGAAACTATGTTCCGAGGCCCCGAAAGCCTCCGTTAATCTCACCTCGATGTGCGTGCATAGCCCGAGCGTGTAGCCGGGAAGTTTTTATGTGGAAATGTGTTGAACTGTTGAATTTGTGATAATTAGTGGAATAAAGTTGACTTTAGTCAACATTTTTGGTAAACAGACCCGGACCCGTGATTGACGGTCCCGAAGGGTCCGTAAGGAAATATGGGACCAGGGCGTATGCCCGGAGTTGAATTCGGAGGTCCCAAGACCGAGCAATGAATTTTTAAAGTAAATTATTTTCTGAAAATAAGAAAGACTTTTGAAAATGAACTTTGATGTGAAATCTGTGTTTGCAGGCCCGTATTATGGTTCTGGAGCCTGGAATAGGTTTAATATATGTTATGCGAGTTATCTGTGAAATTTGGCGTAAAACGGACTTGGTTTGACGTGCTCCGGATCAAAATTGGAGAATTTAGAAGTTTATGAAGTTTGAGAAAATTCTATGGATTTTTGAGCTTAATTTATCATTTTGATGTTATTTTAGTGGTTTAATTAGTTGAATAAGTTCGTAGGATGATTTTGGAAGTCGTGTTTTTATTTGGTGTCATTCTGAGTAGTATATGTCAGTTCGGCACGTTGTTAGCGAAATCTAGAAAACTTAAAGTTCCTAAGTTTGGTTCTTGGGGTTTGGGGGTGTGATTTTGAGTTTTAGCGTTGTTTTGGGTGTTCCAAAGGCTCGAGCGAGTCCGTGTTATGATTTGGGGCTCGTTGGTATATTTGGACTAGGGCTCGGGTGGTCCCAGGTGCCTTCCGGGCACCTAACGGGGCTAAAAACCAGCAAACACACCTGCTGGTGCACCTGTTCTGGTGTGACCGCAGGTGCAGGACCGCTCCTGCGGTCCCCAGCATCGTAGGTGCGATTACCCAATGGCCTGGACAATTATCGGGGGTGCGAAAATTATTCCGCAGGAGCGGAGCTGCAAGTGCGGTCTCCACTCCGCAGGCGCGGGCCCAGGCTCCCCAGCCCATTTCCGCAGGCGCGAGATTTTTCTCGCAGGTGCGGGCGGAATCACTGTGCAGGCAGTAAGTTTTATATACGGGTTTTAAACCCATTTATCTCATTCCTTTCTTCTTCCTTAGGATATCTTCCTCCATTGTTAAGGGCTAACGACCTGGTCTTCTAAGGTAAGTGAACTCTACTAAAAAATTAGCTTCATGCATGGATTCTAGCTTAATTAACTACATAAACTAGTGCAAAAATCAATAATATGGGTAGTAACCTAGAACAACCATTTGAGAATTTTCTGTGAATTGGCCATGAAATCAAGTAAGAATCGTATATTAATGATCCTTAGTCTTCGGGTGAGTGTTCCCTTCGAGAATTACTGGAATCCGAGCGAGCGGGCCAGACGTCGAATTTTGGTATTTTTGGAAGAATGCTAAGAAATGGATAATTAGGCCATGGGATCGATTTATTGAGTCATTATTGATATACTTAAGTTAATTATGTCTAGATATTGTTGTTCCGGATTTTAATTCAAAAGGAAAGGCGGTTTTAGAGGCTTGATTGCTATTTTTGGACCCGAGGTAAGTGTCTTGCCTAAATTTGGTGAGGGAATATGTATTGTATGCTATGTGTTAAGTGTTTATCATGTTCAATGTATATGTGAGGTGACGAGTAACTATGCATTGTGTCAAGCATGCCCGTGAGTCTATTTTCGATAAAAACCTTATTATTACTTCCATGTTCATTATAATATGCAATTGTCTCTACTTGGAAGTTGATTAATGTTGAAGACTCTTGTTGATGAACTCATGATGTATTGGTTCGATTGAGAACCCAATTGTAAAGGATATATTTGAAATGATTGGTTATAGCTGAGACCCTTGCCGAGAAATCGTTACGATATTGATTGATACTTTCCCCTTGCCGGGTGATTTTGAATTGTATTTCCACTATGCTGTATTCCTTGCCATTGATATTGTCATTTTTTTGGTGAGGAAGAGTGTAAAAGCACAAAGGGTGATGTTGTGCCATATGTTATATTGTTATACACGAGGGAACATTCCGTGCCATATTTTATATTGTTATGCACGAGGGGACATTCTGTGCCGTGATTGTGATGTTTTATACACGAGGGGACATTCCGTGCCATGTTTATTTTGTTTATGCACGAGGGGACATTCCATGCCATATTTTATATTATTATGCACAAGAGGACATGCCGTGTCGTTTCTTTTCACTGTTTAATTTGTGTTGTCAATTCCCGTTATTATTTTCAGATATTTTAGACTGTTGTTTCCGTTTTTGTCATTTCAGTATTTGCTATCTCTTACCCCCAGCATGTTCTTCCCAGTAATTGTATTCTTGTTTAGTTTCTACTATACTATTGAACTGCACAGGTACATTTTGTTGTCGTGTCCTAGCCTCGTCATTACTTCGCCGAGGTTAGGCTCGGCACTTACTCAGTACATGGAATTGGTTGTACTGATGCTACACCTGCACTTCTTTATGTTGTGCAGATTACGCAGCCGGACCCAGTGGACATCACTAGTGGGAGTGTCCTTCAGTTCGCCCTAGAGGCTTCAAGGTATACACGCTGGCGTTCGTGGGCCTTGGCGTCTCTCCTATTCCTAGTTCTTCATTTCTGTCTTGTTTTTCCTCTAGTTTTCAGAGACAGTCATGTATTTCCTTTCAGACTTTGTATTTAGCACTCCTATAGACAGTTCGTGAGCTTGTGACTCCAGGTTTTGGGAAATTATTGCGATGTTGTATCATGTTGTCTTTACTTAGCTTTGAAAATTTATCTATTTCTGCTGTTAAGTTGTGAACTGTTTTTAGCTTATTCTTTTAATTCGGTATTATCATGTTTGTTTAACTGTACACGTTGGCTTGTCTAGCGGGTTCAATGTTAGACGCTATCACGACCCGAAGGTGGGATTTCGGGGCGTGACAAATTAGTTTGAGGCTAGCAGGCTGTTCTATTTCCCGCGGGGTGTCTTGAGGTTGTGTAATCCTTATATTATTTTGTAGCAAGTTCTTTTTGACCAATAATTGATATATATTTCAATATGAGTGCAAATCATTTGTGGAAGTTGGCATGACCATTCAATGGTGAATGCGAGATTAACACACAACATGAAATATCAAACGGTTTGTGTCATATAAGCTTATGAAGGATTTAGTTGAATCTCACTGCAGTATGGTGACAGTGATAGCGTATGGGCATTGTGAGTTATTCTTTCTTTTGATCGTGTGCTTTGAGCCAAGTGGGGGAGGCTGTTAATGATAAGTTGATTATGCGATTTTTGTTGTATTGGTTTCAGTTCGAGGTATATTGGTGGATAAGTTATGACGTTCAGGGGTGGAGTCTGGGAATGACTCGAGCAATGGAAATTCTTCGATACGGGTTATAATGTACTCTATGGGTAGGTGAGCTCTATTGAATGATTGAGTTGTAATTGTAAGAGGTGTAGTGGGTGCAGTGTATGAATTTTATTGTTGCTTCAAGTGTGTGGATTACTTTCCTAGTATGTTGCTGTGCAAACGGGGTCAGGTCGTTCTGTCTGCTTGATCGGTGTAACCGAGATTTGTGTAGAGTGGGTGACTTTCGAGATGGATCTGACGGATTCAAGGTTAAATATAGCAATTGGGAATCTTCAAGGTGTATTTTAGGCTAGAACTGAGATTTACGTTGGAGGGTGTCAAGACTTGTGACATTTCTACATTATCATGGATTCTACATATCAGTATCAGGGAGGTGAAGGTTATGGCTTTAAATTCGCAGGTAAGTCAGAAGGAACTTGGATAAAGAGGACAACTTGGTAGTAGTCGGATCGTCATGGTAAGGGATACAATTAGTTCTTTGGGTGTTCATGAGGTAATGAGTTTTTACAGGTGTTTCTTAGAAATGCTCTTGGGTTTTGGTGACCTGCGTTGCTTGGTTGAGTTAGAAGGATTCAGTCCTGACGGTTTGGTGTTGTACAAATGGGATTCGGATAGTTCCTGATGGTTTCTACCATGGTTAGAGATGTATATCTTCTACTGGATGAGGAGCATGTGGTGTATAGTGATGTTGCTCATTAGATGGGATCAAATGAAAATTTCCTAGCTAGTTGAGTACGTAGTTACTTATGGCTCGGAAGGGATTATGAAGTTCTCATAGTTATCATAGGATGGTAGGGTGTATGCGGTTTGTTGTGTAGAGTTGAGATTTGCATTTGTTAGACCGACTGCTGATATTCATGTTTTCTTGGTGGCACGGAAGAATTATTGGAGTATCCCTCGTGGAATGATTGAGTTTTAGAGGTGTGTTATATATTCGAGCGGTGGAGTTGGGATCAGATATGGTGATTCGTGTGCTTTATGGATTTCGAGACTGGGAGTTCTCATAAATAGGTTATTTTGTGGTTGTGAACTGTGAAGATGCGAGCAAAGCTAGTCAGATTTTAGTATGTCCAAGATTCAGTCATTGTGAACTTTCGGAGAGTTATCTATCTTTTGTGGGTGACCAAAGTTGATTTAGGGTTCATTAGTAGGACTAGTATGGATGTGTGTTCTGCACCGGGTCGGAATTATTGACTCCGAATTACTATTGTTGAGGGGTGTGCCATTCGATTGTCATTGAGCTTATTCGTGTTCTGGAGTGATCTATGAGTTACCCTTCTGTATTTTGAGGAGTTGTGATTGTTGGTTACATGCACATATGGTGCGGTTTGTATTTGGGCTTATAGAGGAATTTGAGTGAGACGGGTATTTTGGTGTTGCATGATTGATTGCGCATTGGATATGTTCTTTTTGGATGGTATGGCATTGCGTCATTACTTTTCTGTGGTTATGGTGATTTAATTGGTACTAGACATCAAATTGCGCGTGGTTGATGATTTTGAGCACGGTGACTTGAGGTGTCTCATGTGGACCAGTGTTTGGATAGGGTCGCACATTGCAGCGAAGTTAGGTGGAAGTATGGTTCGTCGGGTTAGATTCTCGTGTTCTGGTTCTACGATGTGTGATGGGTTCTCAGCATTATGTTGTTGTGGTACTGGTGAGCTTGCGGTATAGCTCTCTCATTTGAGTCATTTTTCCAGGCTTTGTTTACACTTGGACTGTTGCTTATTGGTGTGAGGGTCTCACAGGTTGTTTCTTTAGATTGTATCGATGTGTCATGTCACTAGAGCAGTTGTGTTGGATGAGATGAGTTCATTGGGATCTACAATGAATACTATCAGATTTTAGCATGTTGGAAAGATAATATTGGGACCCGGCTTAGAAATTTACTATGGTCCTTTCCGACGGAGAGGGAGCTCCATGGCTGGTTGATATGAGGAATGGTTATGGCTTTCTGTGTATTTCATTCATCATTGGCAGTATACACAAGTATTGGAATGAGGCTTTGGTTTGATAAGAGTTTTATTACTGAAATTGGGTTGTTTGAGCAGCTGGTGTGATTAGAAGTTATCTCTATGAGTGTTTGAGTTGGGTGGTATATCATGTGATTTTCATCTTGAATTGCAGTTATGGCTTGATACAACGTGTCAGAATTATTCAGTGTGTAGATGTGGTATTTTTATCTTATAGATAATTTCGGAAGTGGAAAATTGGTTCTAAGGTTATGGGTTAGGGTGAATTGTGTGATTTCATTTATGTTGTGTTATCAGACCTATATGGGATGAGGTGACGTGGGATCACCCCCGGGTATGTGCATGGTAAGGTTACAAAGCTATTGGGTTTTCAGAACAACTCTCGGCACGTTCGAGGACGAACGTATGTTTAAGTGGGGCAGGTTGTAACGACCCAACCAGTCGTTTTGAGCATTTGCACTTCGCTCGCTAGTTCTCGGGCATGACTACCCTCGTATGATGTATTATGACTTATGTAAATCTTCGTTTTTGTTTTTTAGGATAATCGTAATACATTTGGAAGAACAACTCTCAGCTTGAAGCTTTAAATTGGAAAGGTTTGACCAAGTTTTGACTTTTTAGTATTCGATATCAGATTTGGATTTTTATGATTTGGTTAGCTCCGTTAGGTGATTTTGGACTTGGGAGAGCGTCCGGAATGTGCTTTAGAGGTCTGTGGTAGAATTAGGCTTGAATAAGCGAAATTGGAAATTTGATGTTTCTCGGTTGGCAGTTGAAATTTTTATATCGGGGTTGGAATAGAATTCTAAAACTTGGCATAGGTTCGTAGTGTCATTTATGACTTATGTACAAAATTTGAGGTCAATCGAACTTGATTTGATAGGTTTCGACATCGAATATAAAATTTGGATGTTCTTAGTTTCATTAAACTAGAATTGGGGTGTGATTCACGGTTTTAGCATTGTTTGATGTAATTTGAGGCATCGACTAAGTTTGTGTCATATTATGGTACTTGTTAGTATATGTGGTTGGGGTCTCATGAGGGTCGGATAAGTTTTGGAAGAGTTTTTGGGATGATTTTTGTCGTTTTGAGAACAAGCATGTAATGATCCAAAGGTCCATTTTTAGTTCTAGAGATCAAAATTTGATTTCGAGACTTCCCGAGATTTTGATTATGAATTACAAGAGTGATTTAGAAAGTTTGTTCCAATTTCATCAAGTCGCGATTGGGTTTTTGACGCGAAACATGAGTTAATTGTTTAACGAGCGAAATGGGTATCGCAATGAGCAAATGAGATCCGAATTGAGTTTTGATTGAAGGGCTATGTTCGTATTATTATTCGTGACTCATAGGAACAAGAATCATCGAATTTCGAGTTCGTATGGTGGAGTTAGAGCTTTTTTACTGAAAATAAATATTGTTGGGGCAACACGATATGGTGCTCACCTTTAGTGACCAGATTTCACAGTTTTAGCGACAAGAATTGGGTTTTTCTAATGGTGTTCTATTGTTTTAGCCAATTTTAACGTTTTTTGGTGAAAAAACACGGCTTGGGGTGATTTTCTGAGAAAGAATTCATGGGAAATCTTGGGGTAGGTCTCTTGTGATAATTTCTACTCCATAATATTGAATTATCATCGAATAATCCAACTAGATTTTTGAGGTCTAAATTGGGGATTTGGACCTAGGGATTTGAAAATAAGATTTGAAGATTTGGAGGCCAAATTGTTATCAAAATTTAGTAATTTTTGTATGGTTGGACTCGTGGTTGAATATGTTGTCGAATTTTGTGAGTGTCGTCGGATTCTGAGACGTGGACCCAGGGGTCGGGGTTTGGCCAATTTCGGGAATTTTGGTTTAGATTGATAATTTTTGTGCGGTCTTTGTTCCTTTAGCATGTATTAATGATATAATACTGATTTTAGATAGATTCGGGGAGATTTGTGGCCGAGTCGAGCATCAAGGGAATTACAGAGTAGATTTTCATCCCGTTTGAGGTAAGTAACGATTGTAAATCTAGATCTAAGGGTATGAAACCCCGTTATTTCGTATAATTTTGATAAATGAGGTGACACACATGCTAGGTGACGAGCGCGTGGGCGTGCACCAGTAGGGATTGTGACTTGGTGCATCTCGTAGAGACTATTAAGCCGTGTATTTGATTTGAAATCATATGATATCTCGTATTTTAGAGATTTATACTATATTTGGTTGTACGCCGTGTTTGGGGCCTTGTGCCAACCTGTTGGACCCTCAGGGGTATTTTACCACTATTCTCACACTGTTTTGATAGAAAATATAATCTCAGTCATGATTTATACTTGTTCACTATTTATTCCTATTTTATCATCCTGTTTCTAAATAATAAAAGATATTTGGAGAAGAGTCCCCGTGATTTATATTGAGTTTCCCGAGCGGCTTGTGAGGATGATGACTGAGTGAGGCTGAGAGCCAAATTGTGAGGATATTGATGGATCAGGCTGCACGTCGCAACATGTTATATACATATATATATATATATATATATATATATGGATCAGGTTGCATGCCGCAACGAGGTATATGTGGCTCGTGCTGCTCACCGCAACGAGATATTGGATCAGGCTGCACGCCACAGTGATATTGCGCTAGGGTTGTAGGAGCCCCTTCGGAGTCCGTACACCCCAGTGAGTGCAGTCGACTATTATGGATCAGGATGCATGCCGCAGCGGTTACTATACGGATTGGGCTGCACGCCGCAACAATTGTTATATGGTACCTGTTGAGTGAGAGTGCAGAGTGCGAGCATTAACTGAAGAGAATTGAGTCACGAGTGACCGAGAGGCTTTATTTGTGAGTGACACTGTGCCCGAGGGGATGATATTTTATGAAACTATTGTTTTCACTCTTCTTTACAGAGAGCCTCTAATGAAAATGTTGAACAGATGTTTTATACGAGTTTTAAGTGGAAAACTGGATATTTTATGAAATATTCGGAATTTAGATTCCTGACTTGAGTTAAATTATTTTTACTGTTGCTTATATTATGGTTTTACATGATCTTTAAAATTCTCATCACTGCACTCAAGTCTTAGTTATGGTTGTTACTTCCTGAGTTCGCGCACTCACGTTACTCCCTGCACCTTATGTGCATATTCATGTACCGGGGCTGAGCGGTACTTGATCTACCCCTTTTGGAGCATTGTTCGGAGATTGTGAGTTAGCTTCTCGGCGTCCGTAGCTTGTCCATTCTCCTTTCCTACTATGTCATTTTAGTTTACTTCCCACACTTTTGTATAGTAAAGAATTAGTGCTAGATTGTATCACCTCTTAGATGCTCATGACAATTGACTCTAGGTGTTGGGGCTATGTTTTAGAAATTTTTGGTTATTATTATTGTTGAAATGCTTAAAAACGGAATTTTAATGAAACATTTTGGATATTTTATGTATTAAAAGGGAATCCTTTATGTTATTTTCAGTAAATTGGCTAGTGTAGTATTACGATAGGCGCCATCACGGCTAGTTTAGGTTTGGGGTCATGACAAGTTGGTATCAAAACCTAGGTTACATAGGACTCACCGGTCATGAGCAGGTTTAATAGAGTCTTGTGGATCGGTACGAAGGAGACGTCTGTACTTATCTTCGAGAGGCTGCAGAACCCTTAGGAAAATCTCACATTCTTAAGTTCTTGTCATGCAAATCCATTTTATTCAGCCAAAAGCGTAACTCTATAATTCCTTCCACGTATTCGAATGCGCACGTGAGCACATGTGTTTGGGGACTTATATGTCCGTTGGTGTCCTTATTGACAAGACTTTGTGATTGGATGACTATGTCGTGAGTATGATTTGAGGGCGAGATGTGCTCATATCGCTTGGTTGTGACAAAAAAGGGTGGGCTAGATATGTAGCAAGAAATATTGAGTATTTGACTTATGTCTGGAGTTGGCACATGGCCTCGAGTCGTGAGTGTATGGGAAGGCTTCTTATGTTGTTCAGTTGTGGAGTGAAGCGGATCATTCTGTTGTGTTATAAGTTCCTGGTGATGTCTTTTGGGCTGATCATTTCCCTAGTAGCGTTCATATATTTGATTAACGGTGTATTCCAGCCGTATTAGCACTCCTTTGTTATTGTATTCAATGATAGCATCCTGGCGTACTCACGTAGCCAGGAGGATCATACTCAATATTCGAGGAGGGTATTACAGATATTGATGGAGGAGAAGCTTTATGCAAAGTTATCCAAGTGTGAATTTTTGGCTCAGTTGAGTAGCATTCTTAGGGGCACGTGGTGTCCCATGAGGGTATTTAGGTGGTCAGACGAGTGTGGAGAGAGCTTCAAGAAGCTCAAGATTTCTTTGACCACAACTCCAGTGTTACTTCCACCATCAGCTTCAGGTTCTTATACCACGTTTTGTGATGCCTCAAGGGTAGGCGTTGGTTGTGTTTAGATGCAGAAGGATAAAGTGATTGCGTAATAGCTATTAGTTTCGGAAGGGTATAGAGAGAGATCAATTTGAGGCTAGCAGGAGGGGCTATTTCCCGTGGGGTGTCCTGAGGTTGTGTGATCCTTATGCTGTTTTGTAGCAAGTTCTCTTTTACTAGTAATTGATATAAATTGCAATATGAGTGCAAATTGCTTGTGGAAGTTGGCATGTCCATTCAATGGTGAATGCGAGATTTGCATATGACGTGGAATATCAGATGGTTCGTGTCATATAAGCTTATGAAGGATTTAGTTGAATCTCAGTGCGGTATGGTGACTGTGATAGCGTATGGGCATTGTGAGTTATTGTTTGTTTTGATCGTGGGCTTTGAGCCAAGTGGGGGAGGCAGTTAATGATTAGTTGATTGCGCAATTATGTGTTGTATTGGTTTCAGTTCGAGGTATATTGGTGGATAAGTTATGAAGTGCAGAGGTGGAGTCTGGGAATGACTCGAGTAATGGAAATTCTTTGATACAGGTTGTGATGTACTCTATGGGTAGGTGAGTTCTATTGAATGATTGAGTTGTAATTGTAAAAGGTGTAGTGGGTGCAGCGTATGAATTTTCTTGTTGTTTCAAGTGTGTGGATTACTTTCCTAGTATGTTGCTGTGCAAACGGGGTCAGGTCGTTCTACCTGCTTGATCGATGTAATCGAGATTTGTGTAGAGTGGGTGACTCTCGAGAATGGATATGACGAATTCAAGGTTAAATATAGCAATTGGGAATCTTCAAGGTGTATTTTGGGCTAGAACTGAGATTTACCTTGGAGGGTGTCAAGACTTGTGACATTTCTACATTATCATGGACTCTACATATCAGTATCAGGAAGGTGAAGGTTATGGATTTAAATTCGCAGGTAAGTCGGAAGGAAGTTGGATAAATAGGACAACTTGGTAGTAGATAGGATCGGCATGGTAAGGGATACAATTAGATCTTTGGGTGTTCATGAGGTAATGAGTTTTTATAGGTGTTTCTTAGCAATGCTCTTGGGTATTGGTGACCTACGTTGCTTGATTGAGTTAGAAGGATTCAGTCTTGACAGTTTGGTGTTGTACAAATGGGATTCGGATAGTTCCTAATGGTTTCTACCACTGTTAGAGATGTATATCTTCTACTGGCATGAGGATCATGTCATGTATAGTGATGTTGCTCATTAGATGGGATCAAATGAAAATTTCTTGGATAGTTGAGTACGTAGTTTCTTATGGCTCGGAAGGGATTATAATGTTCTCATATTTATCATAGGATGGAAGGGTGTATGCAGTTTGTTTTGTAGAGTTGAGATTTGCATGTGTGAGGTCACGGTTCAGTCCTACAAGGAAGGTCATAAATTCTTAGGCGTCATGGGACGTTTTAGATGACTAAGTAGATGATATCACTAATTTGTGCAGCTCGATGAGGGTATACATTTCAGAAACATCAATGTGTTTCAGTTAAAGGTAGTTCAATGGTATTGCGACGCTCTTTTGTTGGATCGACTGCTGATATTCAAGTTTTCTTGGTGGCACAGAAGAATTATAGGAGTATCCCTCATGGAACGATTGAGCATTAGAGGTGTGTTATATATTCGAGAGGTGGAGTTGGGATCAGATATGATGATTCGTGCGCTTTATGGATTTCGAGACTGGGAGTTCTCATAAATAGGTTATTTTGTAGTTGTGAACTGTGAAGATGCGAGCAAAGCTAGTCAGATTTTAGTATGTCCATGATTTAGTCATTGTAAACTTTTGGAGAGTTATCTATCTTTTGCGGGTGACCATAGTTGATTTAGGGTTCATTGGCAGGACTAGTATGGATGTGTGTTCTGCACCGGGTCAGAATTATTGACTCCGAATGTCTATTGTTGAGGGGTGTGCCATTCGATTGTCATTGAGCTTATTCGTGTTCTGGAGTGATCTATGAGTTACCCTTCTGTGTTTTGATGAGTTGTGATTGTTGGTTATATGCACATATGGTGCGATTCTATTTGGGCTTTATAGAGGAATTTGAGTGAGACAGGTATTTTGGTGTTGCATGATTGATTGCGCATTGCATATGTTCTTTTGTCGAACATGGCATTGCGTCATTTACTTTTCCGTGGTTATGGTGATTTACTTTTCGTACTAGACATCAAATTGCGCGTGGTTGATGATTTTGAGCATGGTGACTTGAGGAGTCTCATGTGGACCAGTGTTTGGATAGGGTCGCACATTGCAAAGAAGTTATGTGGAGGTATGGTCCCTCAGGTTAGATTCGCGTATTATGGTTCTACGATTTGTGATGGGTTCTCAGCATTATGTTTTTGTGGTACTTGTGAGCTTGCGGTATAGCTCTCTCATTTGAGTCATTTTTCCAGGATTTGAGTACCCTTGGACTGTTTCTTATTGGTGTGAGGGTCGCACGGGTTGTGGGTTTAGATTGTATCGATGTGTCATGTCACTAGAACAATCATGTTGGATGAGATGAGGTCATTGCGATCTAGAATGAATACTATCAGATTCAATTTTAGCATGTTGGGAGGATAATATCGCGATCCAGCTTAGAAATTTACTATGGTCCTTGCCGAAGGAGAGGGCTCCATGACTGGTTGATATGAGGACTTTCTGTGTGTTTCATTCATCATTGGCAGTATACACAAGTGTTGGAATGAGGCTTTGGTTTGATAAGAGGTTTATTAACGAAATTAGATTGTTTGAGCAGCTGCTGTGATTAGAAGTTATCGCTATGAGTGTTTGAGTTGGGTGGTGTATGCCACGACCCAAACCGATGGGCCGCGACGGGCACCCGGTACGTTACTTGACCGAGTACCAAGGTAACATATTTTGCTTATTACATCATCACATACACGTGACATACGAGCATAATAGTCCAACATAATCATTTATAAACTCAAAACATAGGCCGACAAGGCCGTGCAATCTTTCACGTACACGACATAAAGCCTCTAAGAGTACATAAATGTCTCAAAGGTCGAGAAAGAGTCCCGCCATACCAAACAATAGACGTCTAAATCATACTAACCAAACAAGCAACTCCGAAGCAAATGGAGTGCACCAACATCTTAAGCTGAGCTGATAGCCTACTTGGAGGGATCTCGACCTGTCTATCGGGACTTGCGAGCATGAAATGCAGCGTCCCCAGGAAAAAGGGACGTCACTAAGAATAATGTACCGAGTATGTAAGTCACATAAATAAATACATAAGAGACATGGATGACATATAGAGTACATGACTCAACCTGTAAGTATGAATAACTTTGTAAATAATAAATTACTTTTAGCGTCATGCATATGCGTATGAATGTCATGCCGTTCATAGGTATATGTTTCATAACATCATCAGCTTCTGAGGGCATCCCGTCATATCATATCGGCCACTGCGGGAAAAATCATCATCGTATACCAGCTGATCAGGTGGTGGTGCGTATATAACGCCATAACCTTTCCCATATCCCATATACATATATATACATATATATACGTATATAACGCTGTTTGAATATACATACATATATACGCGTATATAACGTTGTTTGAACCATATTTCAGCCACTATGGGCAACATCATCATCATATACCAGCTGATCAGGTGGTGGTGCGTATATAACACCGTAACCTTTTCCCATATACCAGATACATATATTTACATATATACGCGTATATAACGCCATCTGGTCATGGGTCAATGTGCATATGTAAATGCATGAAATGCATATGAAATACGTCAATAAGATCTCTCGGTACGTCATAAGGCCATTATGCCTCTTATTAATATCATGAAATAAACTTTACCAACATACGTATTTCCGAGACCCATGAACAGAAGATAATAATAATTCTTATGGGGAATCAAGAATATAGACACCCCTACTACTTCTATGAATAGAGTAATTTATAGAAATTGTGTATTTGCTAGTTTCTTCAGTATAATTTGGACCATGCCAAAGAGAAAGAAGGGATAGCCTTAACATACCCGGAGTAGGGAAAAAAATCAGTATGATGTTCTAGGAAAAGTTTGCATCGTACTCCGTTAGAACCGCAAAATTTTACGTTTCTAAAGTTCTAATAATTCTCATTGGATTTTTTTGTGTAGGAACTAGTTGAAGAATTACATTGCTAATGTAGTGTTTAGAAATGAATCATGTGAAATCATGTTGTAATGTTAGAAATGAAGAAATCACGTTATTCTTCTTTTTTTTTTGTGAGAACTTTGTGGGAATTTTGTAAGAATCATATTGCTAACCTTTCAAAAGTTCAGGTCTGATTATATTGAGAATTTTAGAAGGAAAGTGTCTTTGGAAAATATTTGTCTTTAAAATCCTAGAATGAAGTGCCTTTGTACTTAACACATTTCTTGCCACCTAACCAAAGATAACTAATAGTCATTTGGTCAAGAATTGGCTTGTTTCCACGTGGGTGGGGGGAGTTTTAGTCTTTATCCACTAATTAATTAATTAGGTAATGTCCCGTTTCCCGGTAATTAATCAATTACCCGCATAATTAAGGATTATCTAAAATTATATAAAATACTACTCACTTTTAATACACTTTATACACCTTAATATCATAGCCATATGGTACATTGTATGGCACTAGTCTATAATACCGGGTATTTTAGCTCGGGCCGTATTGTATCCCAAAATGTCAAATTTCGACGAAATTCATTTCCTTCGATTCTCTTACCCTCTCACCTTCACGAATTTATTTATCACTTGTTTGAAGTAGCGTAATACTTATAATTTCCAAATAATCCTATTCCCCAGCTTACGTCAGTTAACTTATAATGAAACTTTAACGTACGAATATGCGGAATGTAACATCTCATTTCCGAGCTTTCATCAATTTACTTATCACTTACTTCCACGTACGAAAACATGAGGTGATAACAGTATATCATGTTATTTTCATCTTGAATTGCGATTATGGCTTGATACAGCATGTCAGAATTATTCATTGTGTAGATGTTGAGATTCTTATTTTATAGATAATTTCTGAAGTGGAAAATTGGTTCTAAGGTTATGGGCTAGGTTGAATTGTGAGATTTCATTTATGTTGTATTATCAGACCTATATGGGATAGAGTGATGAGGGATCACCCCCGGGTATGTGCATGGTAAGGTTACAAAGCAATTGGGTTTTCAGAACAACTCTGGGCACGTTCGAGGACGAACATATGTTTAAGTGGGGGAGGTTGTAACGACCCGACCAGTCGTTTTGAGCATTTGCACATCGCTCACTAGTTCTCGGGCATGACTACCCCCGTATGATGTATTATGACTTATGTAAATCGCCGTTTTTGGTTTTCAGGATAATAGGAATAGATTTGGAAGAACAATTCTCAACTTGAAGCTTTAAATAGGAAAGGTTTGGCCAAGTTTTGACTTTTTTGTATTCGATATCGGATTTAGATTTTTATGATTTGGTTTGCTCCGTTAGGTGATTTTTGACTTGGGAGAGCGTCCAGAATGTGCTTTAAAGGTCCGTGGTAGAATTAGGCTTGAATTGGCAAAATGGGAAATTTGATGTTTCTCGGTCGGCAGTGGAAATTTTGATATTGGGGTCGGAATAGAATTCCGAAAGTTGGAATAGGTTCGTAGTGTCATTTTTTATTTCTGTGCAAAATTTGAGGTCACTCGGACTTGATTTGATAGGTTTCACATTGAATATAAAAGTTGGAAGTTCTTAATTTCATTAAGCTAGAATTAGGGTGTGATTCACGGTTTTAGCATTGTTTGATGTAATTTGAGGCATAGAATAAGTTTGTGTCATATTATGGGACTTGTTAGTATACTTGGTTGGAGTCCCATGAGGCTCGGATAAGTTTTGGAAGAGTTTTTGGGAAGATTTTTGTCTTTTTGAGCATAAGCATGTAATGATCTAAAGGTCCATTTTTAGTTCTAGAGATCGAAATTTGATTTCGAGACTTCCCGAGATTTTGATAACGAATTATAGGAGTGATTTGGAAAGTTTGGTCTAATTTCATCAAGTCGCGACTGGGCTTTTGACGCGAAACATGAGTTAATTGTTTAACGAGCGAAATGGGTATCGCAATGAGCAAATGAGCTCCGAATTGAGTTTCGATTGAAGGGCTATGTTCGTATTATTATTTGTGACTCGTAGGAACAAGGATCATCGAATTCCGAGTTCGTATGGTGGAGTTAGATCCTTTTTACTGAAATAAATATTGTTGGTGCAACAGGATCCGGTGCTCACCTTTAGTGACCAGATTTCACACTTTTAGCGATGGGAATTAGCTTTTAGCGACGGTAATTTGTTTTTTTTTTTTAATGTTGTTCTATTTTTTTAGCCCATTTTAACGTTTTTTGGTGAAAGAACACGGCTTGGGGTGATTTTTCGAGCAAGAAATCATGGGAAATCCTGAGGTAGGTCACTAGTGATAATTTCTACTCCATAATATTGAATTATCATCAAATAAGCCGACTAGATTTCATGTTTTTGAGGTCTAAATTGGGGATTTGGACCTAGGGATTTGAAAATAAGATTTGAAGATTTGGAGGCCGAATTGTTATCGGAATTTAGTAATTTTAGTATGGTTGGACTCGTGGTTGAATGGGTTGTCAGAATTTATGAGTTTAGTCGGATTCCGAGACGTGGGCCCGGGGGTCGAGGGTTGGCCAATTTCGGGAATTTTTGTTTAAATTGATAATTTTTGTGTGGGATTTGTTCCTTTAGCATGAATTAATGATATAATAGTGATCTTGGATAGATTCGAGGCGATTTGTGGCCGAGTCGAGCGGCAAGGGCATTGCGGAGTAGATTTTCATCCGGTTTGACGTAAGTAATGATTGTAAATCTAGACCTGAGGGTATCAAACCCCGATATTTTGTATTATTTTGATAAATGAGGCGACACACATGCTAGGTGACGAGCGCGCGGGCGTGCACTAGTAGGGATTGTGACTTGGTCCGTCCCGTAGTGACTATTAAGCCGTGTATTTGATTTGAAATCATATGGTATCCTGTATATTAGAGATTTATACTATATTTTGATGTACGCCATGTTTGGGGCCTTGTGCCGACCTGTTGGACCCTCAGGAGTATTTACAACTATTCTCACACTGTTTTGATAGAAAATATAATCTCAGTCATTATTTATACTTGTTCATCGTTTATTCCTATTTTATCATCATGTTTCTAAATAATGAAAGGTATTTGGGGCTGAGTCCCCGTGATTTATATTGAATTTCCTGAGTGGCTTGTGAGGATGATGATTGAGTGAGGCTGAGAGCCGAATTGTGAGGATAGTGATGAATCGGGCTGCACGCCGCAACATGTTATAAACATATATATATGGATCGGGTTGCACGCTGCAATGAGGAATATATGGATCACGCTGCACGCTGCAGCGAGATATTGGATCGGGCTACACGCCGCAGTGATATAGCGCTTGGGCTGTAGGAGCCCCTCCGGAGTGTGTACACCCCCAGTGAGCGCAATCGACTATTATGGATCGGGCTGCATGCCGCAGCGGCTACTATATGGATCGGGTTGCACACTGCAGCAGTTGCTATATGGTACTTGTTGAGTGAGAGTGCTGAGTTTGAGCATTAACTGAAGAGAATATAGTCACGAGTGACTGAGAGGCTTGCCCGAGAGGCTTTATTTGTGAGTGACACTGTGCCCGAGTGTCTTATATTTTACGAAACTATTGTTTTCACTCTTCTTTACACTGAGCCTCTAATGAAAAGGTTGAACAAATGTTTTATACGAGTTTTAAGTGGAAAACTGGAGATTTTATGAAATATTCGGAATGTAGATTCCTGACTTGAGTTAAATTATTTTTACTGTTGCTTATATTATGGTTTTACATGATCTTTAAAATTCTCATCACTGCACTCAAGTCTTTAGTTATGGTTGTTACTTACTGAGTTGGCGTAGTCACGTTACTCCCTGCACCTTATGTGCAGATTCAGGTACCGGGGCTGAGCGGTAGTTGATCTACCCCTTTTGGAGCATTGTTCGGAGATTGTGAGGTAGCTGCTCGGCATCCGCAGCTTGCCCATTCTCCTTTCCTACTATGTAGTAAAGAATTAGTGCTAGATTGTTTCACCTCTTAGATGCTCATGACAATTGACTCCAGGTGTTAGGGCTGTGTTTTAGACTTTTTTGGTTATTATTATTATTGTTGAAATGCTTAAGAACGGACTTTTAATGAACTATTGGATATTTTATGTATTAAAGGGTAATCCTTTATGTTATTTTTAGTAAATTGGCTAGACTAGTATCATGATAGGCGCCATCACAGCCAATTTAGGTTTGGGGTCGTGAAAGAAAGGGATAAGATTGCACTTATCCAAATGTTACATATATGCTATGATTCCTGAACGTTATGTAAGCACGACGTCAAAAGTAAGGATTCCTGCCCGGGATGTTATTGATAGATACGGAGCCAATATGTGAGGTAAGTTAAGACAAGGAAATAACACAAGAAATATTATGCGGAATATGGATATGAGAATGGCCCGACGAGTAGTTAGTTGTTGATTCAGGAAGAGCCTAGTCATGACTAGACAAGAAGTTACCGACAAATGAGCAGATCATGCAAGATAAATGTAGTAAACCCCAACATAAAGAATTCAGCCTCGCAGTAATGTCATTATAATACTTGAGATACATTCAAATTGGAATCGGGGTAGTTAAAGATAACATATAAGTGTTACGGGGATAAAAGAAAGTGTTACTGGGAATGCAATCAAAATATCAGTGTAGAAGCAACCCTACAAGCACAAAGGCACAGAGGTAAGTAACTACGAATGATTATAGGCAAGGAAGGATATCAAAAGGTCCGTAATAAGCTCATAGCTTTACAAGAGTCAGAGGGTTCTCCCTAAGTACGATAACAAAATTTTAGCTGAGAAAATAAGGAAGAAGACTTCAACCTAAGCATAGTAACTTAAAGAAGAAATGGTCTTGTAGTAGCAGTCCCACTACAACATTTTATGCATTCCATAAGAAAGTGGCACCTATCGGAGCTAATGAGTGGGAAATTAAACCAAAGGTAATATTCGAGACCATGTGAGTTGCACAACAATTTCGGCAGACGTGGGAACTAAGATAAGCTAAGTATGCATACAACAAGGGGGAACAGAGACCAGGAAATTAATAGCTTACGTTTAAAGAAAGCTCAGAAGGAACAACAAGAATTATTCGATCAATGATCCATAGTTGTATGTTATGAATGCACTTAAGGGTTCAAAGTTTTATACATGCAGTATATACAGCCGTAGAAGATTCCGGTATACGTTAAAAGAAAGAATTGGGCCCAGGCTATAAATGAAGGATTAAATTGTTAAAAGATAGTATCATGCTTATTCCTCAATGCCAATGAAAGGCTAAACAGAATAACTAATACCATGAACCCCAGATCGAGAGATAACTTAAGCCGACATAAAGGCCGATCAGAAAAAGGAGGGAACTAAAGAGTTACATCAACGAAGTAAATCAGGACTCCGATTATTGGACCGGAAATTATAGGAATTATGATTGAGAACGTAGCAAAATCACTCTTAATATCATAGGTTCAAGAGAGATAGCACAACATCCATATTCTATAGCGGCTCTACAATAAATCCAGTTAGAAAAATACCAGCCTCATAAGAATTCAGTATGGAGCTCCCACCAGATTGTATATGCAACAGAGGTGCAAGTATTATAATAGAGCTTCAAATGGTAGATGTGATTTATACTTATGTGGGACAGAGGTTATGAAAGAGATAGAAGAATGTGAGGTGATATTCTAAAGTAAGGTAGAAATGAAAATGTACGAAATACTCAAGTACAGAAGGATGAGAGTGGTCCATACTTTAGGTAAAAGACTAGAAGCGCTGGGTATCGAGAGGTCTATTTAAGAGAATAAAGAAGAGTTAGAGACAATGTGATGTTTCTCTTAATGTTCCAGGATGAAATAAGGAAATCAATGGTGCAAGGAATTTGAAGGAGGGTTGCGAGTAGTATAAATGGATATGTATGGGTCACAAGCTAAAGTATGATAAAACGACAAGGTTTTAGAAAGAAAAAAGTAAGGATAAGAAGAAGGTAAGTGAGGAGGTGACAAAAATGGATAAGTCCTCGAGATTAAGCCCGTGAAAACAAAGGAGCTCATGGTTCCTCTAAGATATAGAAAGCTTTATATATCCTAAATGAACTCAAAGATGTCTAAGACTAGTAGCATTTAGAAGAGGTGGGATGCTGCCTGGTAGCAGAATGAGGGTGAAATTGTGATAAATAAAGGATGAAGTTTGGGCCTTCACTTGATTAATGATTTGAAATTTCATGAGTTATGCGGGATCAGAATAAACCCCCATAGGATGAATCACATTATGATGCTATAATTTACGGTTATGGAAGTATAGTATCACCCCTAGATGGATCAATCTAATTACTCCAGATGTCTCCGATGAGACGCTAGCCCTAGCGGTGGTGTTACATATAAAATCCAATTACTAATTGTAGATGATGAATCAACATTAAGGTAAATCAACAATATATGGATAAAAGTTCAACAGTATGAGATGAAATTAGACCATCAGTCTTAAGGATAAACAACGAGAGTAACCTAGAGTTGGTTGCAAACCCAGTAACTATAAATTGAAGTAAGATTATGGTATAATATGGTTCACGTAGATGCAGTAAAGTCATACGAATGGATAACCAGGTCTATGAAATAAGATATAGCCATATTCACAAATTCTACAAAGTACCGACCGAAGAACTTCAGTACACCTATAAATGCCCAGAGAGGCATCCTATTAAGCCTTGTATATGTTTACAAAGTAAGGCCTAGATATTGGCTAAAAGCTGGAGGAAAAAAAGAGAAAGGAGTCGCATAGGCACACTTACAAGGTCAGTATTGTAGAGGCTGCATGATAGAAGGTAGCAACAGTTACGAGATTGGAAGGAATTCGATCACAAATCATGGCGTGGGAAAGATGCCTAAAGGGGGGAATGCCCTGGCCTTTGGACTTATTCACAGAACAACTACATAAATGGCAAGGAGAGTATTAAGGTATTCACAAAAGCTATAAGTTATGAAAATGATAAGAGCATAAGTCAATATTCGATGACGAATGTTCTAAAGGGCGGAATGATGTTATGCCCCGCAATATTACGTCGATATTACGTCCCACGGTATTATGTTACAATGATGTCACGCTTTGCAGTACTACATTACGATGATGTTAGGCTTCACAGTATTAAATTACGACGGTGTTGCACCATGTAGTATTGTACGTTGAATTTGCATAAGGTTATTGACATTAGTCCAAGGAAACGATTATTTGGAGATTATAAAGATTACACTATCTCAAACAAATGATGAGTACATTCATTGTCATGACCAAAAATCCTAGGAAAGGTCGTGATGGCGCCGGACACCTCTGTCAGGCAAGACGACACTAAAAGTTTATTGAATCTCTATTTTTAATATTTTGAAACCATTTATTTTCACTATAATAAATAATAATTAATGAACTTTACTAAGCAAATAACAGTGTCTTACAAAATTCAAATAATAATTAAATCCCAAAGTCATCCCAGAACCCAGTGTCACAAGTACATGAGCATTTACTAGGAAGTAAAATAAAATACAACAACCGTCCGGAATACAAATGAGACAGTAAAGAAAGTACAACACAATACTCTGAAGGAGACTCTGATGGCTGCGGGTCGTCTCGAGAGGAGCAGCTCACCTAAGTCCCCATATTAGTCATGCCACTGCGTCAAGCAGGGCCACTAGATATACATGTGCCTGTGCAACAAAAATGCACAGCAAGTGTAGTATGAGTACGAAAACAACGTGTACCCAGTAAGTATCCCGCCTAACCTCGAAGAGGTAGTGACGAGAGGTCAAATTTGACACTTGCTAGAGGTCAATTTTAATAAAATCAAGGGTAACACTAAGCATGGATATCATAGATAATTGAAAAATAGTTATAGGAAATAACAACTTCTTCCACATTTACAAACTTTAAATCTTCGTCATTTCAGTTGACAACTTATAATTCAAGGCCAGCAAACAGTTAAAAAAAATCTCAGAAAGTACTCAACAAATATCATGCGCAAGAAATGCCGAGGGTCGAACAGCTCGAATCAACGATAAATCTAAACTGTGCACTACCGAAGGGTCGAACGGCTCGAACCATAGATGAATCTATTACCTTGCTCGTGAATCGATCATGCGACGCGGTCATATATAAATAATAGAGTTACCCTGCTCGTGAATCATACATGAGACTCAGGTACTCATAGATACACACATTCACATAGTAAATTCACATTTTATCAGGAAAATAATCACCCAAGGAGGTGATAAAATTATCTTTTAATGGACGTGAAGATAATATTTATATATTTTCCAGAAATTCATTTACCAAGTTCGATAAGGTTTAATCTTTTCCAAATTCATCAATAAAGTTACAAGTATGGCAAATAAAATATGCTTTTAGGTCCTAGACTACCCGGACACAAGCATAATAGTTGCTACGCACGGACTCCCATCGCCTTGTGCGTACATATCCCCCATAAAAAAACATCACGTATTTAATTATTTCACATATGGGGACAATTCCCTCGTACAAGGTTAGAAAGGAGACTTACCTCACTCCGCAACCAAATTCAAGATCCCAATAAACCTTTGCTTCGCGAATTCGTGTCTGAAAGCCTCAATTCTAGTCATAAACAATTTGAAGTACTCAATACAAATAGTAGGAATTAATTTCATATGAAATTACTAATTTTCCGGATTAAAATCCAAAATTTAACTCAAAACATTACCCGTGGGGCCCGCGTCTCCTAATCCAACGAAACTCACAAATTCCGACAACCCACTCCGATACGAGTTCAATCATGAAAAAATTATCGAATTCCGACATCGGATAAGCTTTCAAATCTTCATTTTTTGTTTTTGGAAGATTTGTTAAAAATTAGACTTTTCTTTAATAAATTCATGGATTCATGATGTAAATGAGTATGGAATCATGAAATATAATCAATATAAGATAAGGGACACTTACCCTAATGTTTTCCCGGGAAAATCACCGAAGAACCGTGCTCCAAAAATCCAAAATGAAAATGAAGAAAATGAGCATTTTTGGTCTTTATGTTTCTGCCTCATCCGTCACTAAAAGTTGTCACTAAAATTCCACTAGAAGCAGATTTACTAGCCCCTATTCAATCGATCATAACTTTCTGTACACATGTCTAAACGATGAATGGTTTAACTTTATGGAAGCTAGATTCAAAGGGTTACAACTTTCATGTTTTGAAAACTTTCGGATTCCTTATAGACTTCAATATATAATCTAGAAAAGTAGGCTCCTCGCATCAAAAATTTCTGGGGAAATTGCAAAAAGAGCTTTACCAGCCTTTATTCAATCCATCATAACTTTCTGTACAAATATCCAATGATGAATGGTTTATCTTTCTGGAAACTAAAATGCAAGGGCAACAACTTTCATGTTTTGAAATTTTTTAGATTTCTTATATATTTCGAGATATAAGCTTCCAAATTTGACTCCACACATCAGAAATTTTCTGGCGAACAACTTCCGCAACAAAAAATTTCAGCAGCTTTGTTTGTCAGAAATCCATTCCCTTAACCTTTCGAAATCCACCCGAGGCCCTCGAGACCTTAACCAATTATACCAACATGTCCCAAAACATGACACGAACTCGCTCGAGGCCTCAAATCACATCAAACAATGTCAAAATCATGAATCGCACCCCAATTCAAGCTTAATAAACTTTAGAACTTGAAACATCTACATTCGATGCCGAAATCTATCAAATCACGTCCGATTGACCCCAAATTTTGCACACAAGTCACATTCGACATTACGGACCTACTCCAACATCCGGAATTACAATCCGACCCCGATATCCTAAAGTCAAACTCTCGGTCAAACTTTCAAAAAAATCTTCTATTTTATAACTTTCGCCAAATGATCCCGAAATGACCTACGGACCTCCAATTCCACTTCCGAACACGCTCCCAATACTAAAATCACCATACATAGCTATCCACAAACTCGAAATCTGAAACGGACATCGATAACATTGAAATACACCTCAACCCAAATTTATGCAATTCTTCCAAAATGTCACTTCTTTAATGAGCGTCGAAACTCTTCCGAGTCATCCAAAACCCGATCCAGGCATACACCCAAGTCCAAAATCATCATACAAATATGTTGGAACCTTCAAATCCTGATTCCGAGATCGTTTCCTCAAAAATCACACTTTAGTCAATTCTTCCAACTTAAAGCTCCCGAAATGAGGATTTTCTTTCTAAATCAACTCTGAACTTCCCAAAATTTAATTTCGACCTTGCATGCAAGCCATAATACCTGAAGTGAAGCTACTTAGGGCCTCAAACTACTGAATGACGCGCTAGAACTCAAAATGACCGGTCGGGTCATTACATTCTCTCCCACTTAAACATACGTTCATCCCCGAACGTGACAAGAGCTACGTTGGAGTTGTCTCAAATAACTGTTTAACACCTCGTGCACCTACCTGTGATACCACAACCCAGTTGAGAATATTAGCTCGAACAAATCTAAAGATTTCCCTTTTTTACTTAGCTAAATAAGCCTTAGAGCCAAATTCCAACACTCGAAATTCTCTACCAGGACTGTTTCCAATATACGATTACACTATCAATCACCGCCCGATGTACCAGAACATGACTGCATACCTTCTCTGAATCCACACCATGCACCACATCATTCACATGACCCAAGTAACATTCTCTGATCATAATAACCGACATTCCCTGAATCTGATGCTCACAATGCCCCTCATGACATATATAAGTCTTGTTTCAACTCTTACAATACCAACATGTCGGAATATGTGCGTAAAAAAATCCATAACCAACTGCCGAGACAACAAATCATTAAGTCTATACTCTTGACAAGAGCCATCACCTCATGCTGAATCAATTAATGGCATGTGCTTTTTGATACACTTCATATCATCTACTTGGACTAATCCTAGATCCATTAATCTCTTCTCACCCAGTATAAGCTGCCCAAGCAATAAGCTACCCCAGACTCCCCCAAAATCTCATATGATGCCATGATGTGCTAATAAGCCCCAACACGAACGTGATACATAAGGAAAGTGAACTCTGGAAGGGACCACTCAACTCACACACTCATATGAAATTTCCTCAGAAAATGGGAAACAGGATTCACAAAAACAGTATTTATAAAACCATACTCAACATCACACTGTTGCGGCGCGCAACCCGATTCAACCATGATACCCGTGGCGGCGTGCCACCCGATCTACACATAACAATCTATTAGAAAGTAGTCACCGAGCTAAAATGCTCATAACTACAAAATATCGAATATCGGTCACAACCAAAGTTAAGGGCACAATACTAACCCTGGGGGGAACATATAGAGGCATAAGCTACAAAACTCAAGCACAACTGAGGTGAAACATATGATCTGAATCTCAGGATCCATCTTGCTCACATACACCATCACTATGCGGAATCTCAAAGCATAAGAAAATTATCAAGCCGTTCACAACTCACATGGCACAATATATTATTACATGAAATAGCTGCCTAAATAACATCCAACGTTCTAGTACTCCTCCCTGAGGAGCGCTATACTGAAATGAACAAATCTTGATCACATAAAGCCCCATACTCATATTTAAATCCATCCACAGACCTCAAGCCGATTCTGATCGCACCGTACTAGGCTATTAATATTTCACGGGTCCATAACACACAAGAGCAACCATCATAACCGGAGCAACTTCCATATTCCGCAACCAAATGAATCGAGCGCCCTCCAGGCATAAATTCTCAAATAAGTAATATAACACATTCTTCCTACTCGGTTTAAATCTACAATCAATCGAGTGACTACAATACATCACTTGTACAATCTTCCCGTGAGATATGCTTCCACGACCTCCTGCACAAGGTGTCTGCACATCCATGCCACCGGTCACACTAACGCTGTAAAGCAAATCAAGAATTCATAACCAGGATGCAAGGCCTCCTTCACAAATCACCGATCTCAGGTGACACTGAAGACAATACCAGCTTACTCTATGTGTTCAAATCCCCTTCCTGCTCATCCGAGCTCGTGACATCCTTGCCAACACCGAACTGCAACCCTGATCCCCCTTTCCAATTTCATGCCGCTCACTGCGCCCAACATGCCGATATGTGATAGCACAAGAATTTCATTAGAACTCCTGGACCACTAATAGGGTGAACACTTCATCACATAGAAACTTTTTACTTAACTCATTATAAGAGAACCATAACAACACGCGAACGAATCCTCATAACTATAGAATATACAAATCCTCAAGTAGTGGTGTAAACCGCCATAACCCTTCCGGGATCCGCCTATGCATAACATGCCATAATACTTGAATACTTCCAGATAAAATCGATTACGGCGGCCGTCAAACCTCGCACGTCCGTCACAAATCACATGCATAACTTGATCACGCTGGAGGAATTGATCACCGACACAATCATGCCGGTTCAACCATGGCTAACCAACCTAACTTCTCCTAATTATCCTTAATTGCCTCATAAATAACAGTAACTTCATTCAACACATAACAAACTCAATCCGCACTCATCCCGAGTGGCCTTGTACCACGAGACCATGCTGTCTAAAATCCCACCAACCATCTCATACCCTCATTGTGCGCATGCTCGCCTTCTCAATAGATGCACCCATTCTGATAATTCCTCTACGAATCGGAAGTCCTTTTCTCTCATTCCTCCAAATGCTACACTTCAAGATGATGATATCATAGAACGTTGTGAGCCTCTTTTCATAATCCGCTGCAAATTCGCGGGCTTGAAATTCCTAGGCACCACATTTTAACATTTGAATTCACTAGGACCGTTGTTGAGAGTCACCCACTCTGGCTTGGTCCTGAATATAATCAACTCCAAGGTTCCGCTGGCATATGAACACTCATATTAATAAAGCACCCGACTGAATCACTTCCCTTGAAAATTACCTCTGTACTAAGCATAAATCTTGAATCTTTCCAAAGCCTAAACCTGATTCCATAAGGCTAACCTTTGCACACATTTATCAAATCCTATGCTCAATTACTACTCATGTCTTCTTCCCTTAGCCGTAATAACCCATTGCGGAAATTACCAACGGACACCTTCCAACGACGTTGTACTACACAATCTCTACGACATCAATACCCCATCCTACACCCGTTCTCATTTACCAACTTTACCAGTCCGTCCGCTCCTCATGGACATCTACTAAATGCGCAACAATATTTTTAAATATACAGCTATGCTGCATCCTTCTTCATATCGAACAACTCCTCTCTATTGTTTCGAATCTTCTGCCGAAATAGCCAATATTTCAATTTACGCCCGTGGACCCAATCACCATCAACTAAAATTCTAAAATCGCTCCAAACTTCTCCTCAAGATGTGCAACCATCTTACCACAGAACTCATAAGCTACGCTGCCACTCTCCCACTTTGGTCAAACTCACTCCTTTAAGAAACTGCTCAACTTCCGCTTCTTACACCTGGCCTTCTAGAAAGTTAACCATTGCCTGACACTCCCCACGTGTCTTTCCTTATCGTATGCTGCCTAGTTGTTGCCTCAAATAAATAACATTCTCTGTAGCACTCAAACCAGCAGACCACCACAACTTCAAAACTCTTCGAAAATCATCTTTCTTGAGCTGCCGACACTAGAAACGCCGATCTGATCATGAACCACCGCACACCACGATCTCTAATAGCCGCTTCCCGGACACCATTTCATAATACCGTTCCACAAAGGCAAATCTGAAGAAGATCATAACACCGGTGAACTTAACACATTCTATTTGATCAAAGACGACGATTACCACATCATAGATGAAGATTCAACCGCACTTGGAAACACCAAGTCTTGTTACTCTATCAATCCAAACTCGAACAATTCTAGTCCATTGCCTTTCCTCTGCTGAAAATATAATACCGAATTCTCGCAATCATGCTTTGAGTAGAAATGCTATCAAGTCATTCATTGCCCCGACGTATGGGCAAGCATCCTACCATCACATCAATACTGTGCGATAGCCAATCATAAGCATCATAGAAAATCTGCACATAACCTCAAAGCTCTCAGAAGTGCAGCTACCGAGCTGAAACAACATAATATCCTTCCGCAGAGCAACAACAATAGCCTCAACCAACAGTGCATGGAAAAACCTCACACACTATAATTGTAGTACCATTACAATTTCTCTAATTCTCGATTATAGCAAGCGCTTCGCGATGTGTAAGATTGAGTAAGAAGAAACATAGGCATAAGCCTCAAAGGAATCAAATCCCACGATAAGGAATCAAGAAGTGAAGTACTCCTAACAACCCTGTAGCCTCTCGAAGATAAGTACAAACGTCTCCATACCAATCTGGAAGACTCCACTAGAGTTGCTCATGACTCATGAGACCCAAGGGAACCTATTTCTCTGATACCACGTTGTAACGACCCAAAATCCTAGGAAAGGTCGTGATGGCGCCGGACACCTCTATCACGCAAGCCAACACTAAAAGTTGATTGAATCCCTATTTTTAATATTTTGGAACCTTTTATTTTCATTATATTAAATAATAATTAATGAACTTTACTGAGCAAATAACAGTGTCTTACTAAATTCAAATAATAATTAAATCCCAAAGTCATCCCAGAACCCGGTGTCACAAGTGCATGAGCATTTACTAGGAAGTAAAATAAAATACAACAACCGTCCGGAATACAAATGGGACAGTAAAGAAAGTACAACACACTACTCTGAAGGAGACTCTGCTGGTTGCGGGTCGTCTTGAGAGGAGAAACTCACCTATGTCCCCATATTAGTCATGCCACTGCGTCAAGCGGGGCCACTAGATATACATGTGCCTGTGCCACAAAAATGCACAACAAGTGTAGTATGAGTACGAATATAACGTGTACCCAGTAACTATCCCACCTAACCTCGAAGAGGTAGTGACGAGAGGTCGAATTTGACACTTTCTAGAGGTCAATTTTAATAAAATCAAGGGTGACACTAAGCATGGATATCATAGATAATTAACAAATACTGATAGGAAATAACAACTTCTTCCACATTTACGAACTTTAAATCTTCGTCATTTCAGTTGGCAACTTATAATTCAAGGCCAGTAAATAGTAAAAAAAAATCTCAGAAAGTACTCAGCAAATATCATGCGCAAGAAATGCCGAGGTTCGAACGGCTCGAACTAACGATAAATGTAAATTGTGCACTGCCGAATGGTCGAATGGCTTGAACCATAGATGCATCTATTACCCCACTCACGAATCGATCATGCGACGCGGTCATATATGAATAATAGAGTTACCCTGCTCGTGAATCATATATGCGACTCAGGTACTCATAGATAAACACATTCACACAATAAATTCACATTTTATCAGGAAAACAATCACCTAAGGAGGTGATAAAATTTTCTTTTAACAGATTATACCAACATATCCCAAAACATGATACGAACTCGCTCGAGGCCTCAAACTCTCTGTCAAGCTTTAAAAATCTTATATTTATTACTTTCGCCAAATGACACCGAAATGACCTACGAACCTTTAATTCCACTTCCGAACACGCTCCCAACACCAAAATCACCATACAAAGATATTCCCAGACTCGGAATCCTAAACGATCATCGATAACATTCAAATACACCTCAATCCAAATTTATGAAATTCTTCCAAAATGTCAACTTCCTTAATATGCGTCGAAAAACTCCCGAGTCATCCAAAACCCGATACGGACATACGCCCAAGTCCTAAATCATCATACAAATCTGTTGGAACCTTCAAATCCTGATTCCGAAGTCGTATGTTCAAAAATCACACTTTAGTCAATTCTTCCAACTTAAAGCTCCCGAAATGAGAATTTTCTTTCTAAATCAACTCTGAACTTCCCAAAATTTAATTTCGACCACGCATGAAAGTCATAATACCTGAAGTGAAGCTAATCAGGGCCTCAAAGTTCTAAACGACGTTCTAGAACTCAAAATGACCGATCGAGTCATTACATTCGTGAATGTGGGAGGGGAAGCAAGTCAAAGAAAATGAATTTTCGTCCAAGTTTGACATGGTGGGATAAAATACGACCCGGGCTAAAATACTCGGTATTTATGGACTAGTGACATACAGGGCATCACATGACCATGATAGTAAGGTGTATAAGGCATGTGAAAAGTGAGTATTATTTTAAATAAGTGAAAATAATTCTTAATTATGTGAGTAATTGGTTAATTACTGGGTAATGGGACATTACCTGGTTAATTAATAATTAGTGGTGGATTAATTCAAAACTTTGGATAAGGACCAAAGCAAGAACGTGGCAGCAAGCCACATCTCAAAGGAATGACTCTTCGTCATTCTTATTAGGTGGAAACCTCATATGTCAAATACAAGGCATTTCAATTGAAAGAATTTCCATATAAAGATACCACAATGACAAGTGGGGATGATAGTCATTCTGATGAATTTCAACAACTTCATTCTCAAGATACTACAATCATATTTTAACATTTCCATACCAAAGACTCTACCATCAGAAGTGAATTCATATAAGTTTTCAATAAATCTTATTCTCAAACACTAAAATTAGAAATGGAGGAAACGTTGGCCATTCTTAGGAGTTTTCAACTTTTCATTTTCAAACACTTAAATCAGATTCCAAATATTAAACTAAGAAATGTGATTCTTAAACCAACCCAATGAGAATTATTGGAACTTTAGCAACGTAAAATTTTGCGATTATAATGGAGTACGATGCAACCTTTTTCAAGAACATCATACGGATTTTTCTCTACTTCAGGTATGTTAAGGCTAAGCCCTTCTTTAATTTTGGCATGATCTCGTAATTACACGAGTTTGATAACGAATAATAAAGAAAGATTCATATCCCATACGTAGAATTTCTAGTTTTTTAAGTTACAATATTCTCTTTATCGGGATTTCATATTCAATTGAGTATTATCTTCTTCCAGTCAAGAGAGTTGAGAGTCCATATATATTATATTTCATTAACATCGAGCTATAATCGACGGGCAGGCCCCTATTGGGCAACCTCTGATAGCATGGCCTATCGCCTATGAGCGAGCCTAGTACGGTAGAGCAGTTATTTATATATACCGAGCCTTATAAGGCCGGGAAGCTAATTTACTTACTAAAATGAGAGAATATAGTCAGTATCCGCAAGTGAACATACCTTGAGATTATCTTTGACCCCCAGTTGCTTTCAGTTAATATATTATCAGTTCAGTTTCAGCTTTTTGTATATTGCCTTATATACTGGGTACAATATTTTGTACTGACGTCCCTTTCTGGGGTGCGCTGCATTTCATGCGTGCAGGTTCAGACAGACAGACAGGTTGACCTCCTTATTAGGTGTTTCCCGAGTTCAGCTTTATCGGTAAGCTCCCGTCCTTCAGAGTTGCCGGGTCCAGAACTTTTGTGAACATCTTGTGTATATATGTAGATAGGTTATGGGTAGGTCGGGGACCTTTTCCGATCACAGTACATCCATCAGTAGAGTCCTGTAGACATATCCTGTCAGTTAGTGCAATATGTTGGGCTTTAGGCCCTGAGCATATTTTGTTGGCTTGTCAGTTGTAGTAATTATGATGGCCTTGCCGACCCAGCTTTATGTTGACATTTAGTTAGCATTAGTCTCTATTCAATTTTATATTTTTCTTCACACATTGTCTTTTAATGTGGCCCATGGCCAAATTATGCCATTACATGTTCAAAGTCTCTTCATCGCAAGTGGTACGCAAGGATAGGTGAGGCACCGGGTGCAGATCTCGTCCCCAGTCTCGGGGCGTGACAAAAGTGGTATGAGAGAAGTTCTATCCTATGGAGTCTACAAGTCGTTTCTATTAGAGTCTTGTTTATGGGTATGTTGTGCACCACACTTATAAGCAGGAGGCTATAGTGCATTTAGAACTGTCACTCTTTCTTCTTACTCTAGATCGTGTGGTACAGCTCAGTTGTAAGAACACAATTTCCTAAACTTGACCTTATTCATAATACGGCGATGCCTACATTTAGAAAGATGGGTTGTAAGGGATTAAACGCGGTTGTGAAAGAGTCGAGTCAGAAGAACCTGGTGTGCTTCTGGAAAAGGAGCCTTAAGGCAGGAATATCTATCCACCCCTATGGTGAAAGGTAATGAAAGATTCAGAAGGTAAATACAAATTTCAACAAATAAAAGAAGTAAGGTGAAGAAGGGTACGAGGTACCTAATTAGTAGATATGAACATTATATACAATTCAGGAATAGAGATATAAGCATTTTGAGTTACCTTCAACAGTAACAGAGGTATTTATAATTGGCCAGACCGATCTAAATTCTCCATGGGACCTAAAAAATATGGTTTAAGAGAAGGACATAATATCACAATCCGGCTGGGGTTAGAGTGACCCAAAATGGTGGATGAATTGTTTGCGTTAGCTAACATTTTCGAAGGATATTGCAAATGTGCTAATAGATCTCCTTGTGAGACACCCAGGTGGTGCACTCTAAAATAGTACAGCTAGATATGAGTACTACAAAGATAGGCACTGGAAGCCTTGAAGGTATATATATCACCTTAGTATGGCTCCCATCCCTAGTTAAAGAATGTTAGACAACCCGAAGAGCCAGTACATAGGGCAAGGGGAGGTAAAAGCAAAAGAATATCTTGTTAAAGTTTCAGAATAAAGTGATAGACAGAAATATTAGCAGGGAAGTACGAAGAGGGATAATGAAGCATTATGAGTGAGATGTGACGCATGGATGGAAATGGTAGAGTGTTACAGAATCTATAGTCAAATGAAGAAAAAAATGAGAGGTGATGGGCCATAAGACAACAAAAGAGTATGGGCCATACAGTCATATCCTTATTTAGAGAAATAAGTTCGCGACTCTAATGTGATTAGCAGAAGGAAAAGTTAGACCCCAGAGTAGTAGAAATCAGCATGGACTGGTGAACAAGATAAACTAAACATGAATTAAGAATAGAGTGATTTGATAGTGGTCAACATCATGAGAATTTTAGATTGCATTCCGTTAACAATAGAATGGACAACAGAAGAAGATCCATGATGAATTCAGAGAATGGTCATTCAGGGAGACGCTTCCCTAAAGAAAGAAATATGAGCAAAGTTAAGCTTAAGGGATTGTATGTGCCAGTTACACAGAGTGTCACCATCGCGAGTGAGGAATTTTGTTATCCTTTGTACAGAAGGATTACCGCAAGGCAAGTAAGGGTCATTGATGATGTGAAAGAATGCCAAAGATGAAGAGGAAAAACATCTATAGGCAGGTTGTCATAGCTCCAAATCTTAGTATTGTCCTAACGGGGGGAATACGGAATGATAAAGGAAGAATGATATAAAAATGAGAAAGGGATGAGATTGCACTTATCCAAATGTTACAAATATGCTATGATTCCAGAACGTTATGTAAGCACGACGTCAAAATTAGGAGTCCTGCCCGGGATGTTAATGATAGATAAGGAGCCAATACGTGAGGCAAGTTAAGACAAGGAAATAACCCAAGAAAGATTACGTGGAATATGGATATGAGAATGGGCCGACGAGTAGTTAGTAGTTGATTCAGGAAGAGCCTAGTCATGACTAGACTAGAAGTTACCGACAAATCAGCAGATCATGCAAGATAAATGTAGTAAACCTCAACATGGAGAATTCAACCTCGCAGTAATGTCATTATAATACTTGAGATACATTTATATAGGAATCGGGGTAGTTAAAGATAACATATAAGTGTTTCGGGGATACAAGAAAGTGCCACTGGGAAGGCAATCAAAATATCAGTTCAGAAGCAACCTTACTAGCACAAAGGTACAGAGATAAGCAACTATGGATGATTATAGGCAAGAAAGGACATCAAAAGGTCCGTAACAATCTCATAGATTTATAAGAGTCAGAGGGTACTCCCTAAGTACAATAACGAAATTCTAGCTAAGGAAATAAGGAAGAAGGCTTCAAGCTAAGCATAGTAACTTAAAGAAGAAATTTTCTAGTAGTAGCAGTCTCACTACAACATTTTATGCATTCCAAAAGAATGTGGCACCTATCGGTGCTAATGAGCGGGAAATTAAACCTAAAGTAATATTCGAGACCATGTGAGTTGTACAACAATTGCGATAGATGTGGGAACTAAGATAAGCTAAGTACGCATACAACAAGGGGTAGAGAGACCAGTAAAAGTAATAGCTTACGTTTAAAGAAAGATCAAAAGGAACAAAAGGAATTATTCGATCAATTATCCAGAGTTGGTTACATTATGAAAGCACTTACGGGTTCATAGTTTTATACATGTAACATATACAGCCGTAGAAGATTCTGGTATACGTTAAAATAAAAAATTGGGCCCAGGTCATAAACGAAGGATTAAATTGTTAAAGGATAGTATCATGCATATTCCTCAGCGCCCATGAAAGACTAAACAGAATAGCTAATACCATGAACCCCAGATCGGGAGATAACTTAAGCCGACATAAAGGCTGATCAAAAGAAGGAGGGAACTAAAGAGTTATATCAATGAAGTAAATCAGGAATCCGATTATTGGACCAGAAATTATAGGAATCGTGATTGAGAACATAGCATAATCACTCTTAATAACAGAGGTGAAAGAGAGATAGCACAACAACCATATTCTATAACGGCTCTACGATAAAGCCAGTTAGAAAAATACCAGCCTCATAAGAATTCAGTATGGAGCTCCCACCGGATTGTATAGGCAATAGAGGTGCAAGTATTATAATAAAGCTTCAAATGGTGGATGAGATTTATACTTATGTGGGAGAGAGGTTATGAAAGAGATAGAAGAATGTGAGGTGATATTTTGAAGTAAGTAAGGTAAAAGTGAACAACGTACGAAATAATAAAGTATAGAAGGATGAGAGTGGTCCATACTTCAGGTAAAAGACTATAGCGCTGGGTACCGACATGTGTATTTAACAGAATAAAGAAGATTTAGAGACGATGTGATGTTTCACTTAATGTTCCCGAATAACATAAGGAAATCTATGGTGCAAGGAAGTTGAAGGAGGGTTGCGAGTAGTATAAATGGATATGTATGGGTCGCAAGTTAAAGTATGATTAAATGACAAGGTTTTAGAAAAACAAAAGTAAGGATAAGAAGAAGGCAAGTGAGGAGGTGATGAAAATAGATAAGCCCTCGTGATTAAGCCCGTGAAAACAAAGCAGCTGATGATTCCTCTAAGTTATAGAAAGCTCCATATAGCCTGAATGAACTCAAAGAAGTCTAAGACTAGTAGCATTTAGAAGGGATAGAATGCTGCCTAGTAGTAGGATGAGGGTGAAATTGTGATAAATAAAGGATGACGTTTGGGCCTTCACTTGAGTAATGATTTGAAATTTTCATGAGTTCTACGGGATTAGAATAACCCTCATAGTATTAATCACATTGGGATTCTATAAAGTACGGTTATGGAAGTATAGTATCACCCCTAGGTGGATCAATCTAATACTTCAGATGTCCCAAATCAAACGCGAGCCCTAACAACGGTGTTACATAAAAAATCCAGTTTTCAGTGGTAGATAATGAATCAACATTAAGGTAAATCAACAATAAATGGATAAAAGTTCAACAGTATGAGATGAGATTAGACCATCAATCTTAAGGATAAACAACAAGAGTAACCTAGAGTTGGTTGCAGACCTTAGTAACTATAAATCAAAGTAAGAATTATGGTATAGTATGACCTACATAGATGTAGTAAAGTCATAAGAATGGATAACCAGGTATATGAAATAAGATATAACCATATTCGCAAGTTCTACAAAGTACCGAACGAAGAACTTCAGTACACCTATAAATGCCCAGAGGGTCATCCTATTAAGCCTTGTATATGTTTACAAAGTAAGGCCTAGATATTGGCTAAAAGATGAAGGAAAAAAAGAGAAAGGAGCCGCATAGGCACACTTACAAGGTCAGTATCGTAGAGGCTGCATGATAGAAGGTAGCAACAGTTACGAGATTGGAAGGAATTCAATCACAAGTCATGGCGTGGGAAAGAGGCCTAAAAGGGGGAATTCCCTGGCCTTTGGACTTATTCACAGAACAAGTGCCTAAATGGCAAAGAGAGTATTAAGGTATTCACAAGAGCTATAAATTTGTAAACCGATAAGAGCATCAGTCAACATTGGAGGACCAATGTTCCAAAGGCGGAATGATGTTACGCCATGCAATATTACGTCGATATTACATCCCACAATATTATACTACAATGATGTTACGCCTTGCAGTACTACATTACAATGATGTTACGCTTCGCAGTATTAAATTACGACAATGTTGCACCCTGTAGTATTATATGTTGAATTTGTCGTAAGGTTATTGACAGCATTCCAAGTAAAAGATTATTTAGAGATTATAAGGATTATGCTATTTCAAACAAATGATAAGTAAATTCGTGAAGGTGAGAGGGAAGCATGTCAAAGAAAATGAATTTTCGTCCAAGTTTGACATGTTGGGATAAAATACGGCTCGAGCTAAAATATTCGGTATTTATGAACTAGTGCCATACAAGGTATCACATGACCATGATAGTAAGGTGTACAAGGTATGTGAAAAGTGAGTAGTATTTTAAATAAGTAGAAATAATTCTTAATTATGTGGGTAATTGGTTAATTATTGGATAATTGGACATTACCTGGTTAATTAATAATTAATGGTGGATTAATTGAAAACTTTGGATAAGGACCAAAGTAAGACCGTGGCAGCAAGCCACATCACAAAGGAATGACTCTTAGTCATTCTTATTAGGTGGCAACCTAATATGCCAAATACAAGGAATTTCAATTCAAAGAATTTCCATACAAAGATACTACAGTGACAAGTGGGGACGTTAATCATTGTCATGAATTTCAACAAATTCATTCTCAAGATACTACAATCAGATTTTAACATTTCCATAAGAAAGACTCTACCATCATAAGTGAATTCATATAAGCTTTCAATAGAAATGGAGGAAACGTTGGCCATTTTTAGGAGTTTTCAACTTTTCATTTTCAAACACTTGAATCAAATTCCAAATATTACACTATGCAACATAATTCTTCAACCAATCCAACGAGAATTATTGGAACGTTAGCAGCACAAAATTTTGCGATTCTAACGGAGTACGATGTAACCTTTTTCCAAGAACATCATACGGATTTTCCCCTACTTCAGGCATGTTAAGGCTAAGCCCTTCTTTCATTTTGGCATGATCTCGTAATTACACGAGTTTGATAACGAATCATAAAGAAATATTCATATCCCAAAACTTACGTATATTTTTCTAGTTTTGTAAGTTACAATATTCTTTTTATCGGAATTTCATATTCAATTGAGTATTATGTTCTTCCAGTCAAGAGAGTAGAGAATCCATATATACAGTATTACAGTTTTTTCATTACCATCAAGCTATAATCGATGGGCAGGCCCCTATTGGGCAACCTCTGATCAGATGGTAAGTTATATACCGAGCCTACTGTGTTCAAGCGCCTATGAGAGAGCCTAATTGGTCGAGGTATAGATCCTAGTATGGTTGAGCGCCTATGCGCGAGCCTAGTACGACAGAGCATACACACACACACACACACACACACACACACACACACATATATATATATATATATATATATTCGATCCTTATAAGGCCGGACAACTAATTTACTTACTAAATTGAGAGAATAGAGTCACAGTATCAATAGGTGAGCTTACTTTTAGATTATCTTTGATCCCCAGTTGCCTTCAGTTATTATATTATCATTTCAGTTTCAGCTTTCAGTATATTTCCTTGCATACTCGGTACATTATTTCGTACTGACGTCTCTTTCTGGGGGACTACATTTCATGCGTGCAGGTTCAAACATGCAGACGAGTAGACCTCCTAAGTAGGTGTTTCCCGAGTTCAGCTTTATCCGTAAGCTCCCCGTCCTTCAGAGTTGCCGGGTCTAGAAGTTTTGTGTACATATTGTGTATATATGTAGATAGGTTATGGATAGTTCTCGGCCCTGTTCCGATCACAGTACATCCATCAGTAGAGGCTTGTAGACATATCCTGTCAGTTAGTGCAATATGTTGGGCTTGTAGGCCCTATACGTATATTTTGTTGGCTTGTCAGTTGTATTAATTATGACATATTGATATTTATTCATCGTTAGTCTCTATTCAGTTTTATATTTTGCTTCACACATTATCTTGTAATGTGGCCCATGGCCAAAGTATGACATTACATGTTCAAAGTCTCTTAATCGCAAGTGGTACGCAAGGATATGTGAGGCATCGGGTGCCGGTCTCACCCCCATGCTCGGGGCATGACAGGTCATATTATCCTTCTAATGCTTATCATTTTGTTCTCCTATGAGGATTTCGTGACATGTACTGCTTTTTGCTATACAACAATCAATAACTAAGATATCGACATACTCCAATGTGTAGCTACGAGTGTTTAATAATCTTAAAACAAAGACGATTGATTTTATTGAATCTAAGCATCTAAGTGTATGATTTTGCTATAATCAAAGTAAATTTGATAGAATTCGAGGGTCGATCAAACTGTATAGGGAACCAGGTTCTCTACTAGTTTCCACAGAACACATGCACACTGTATTAAGTAAATGACACTAAGAGTTTTTACATGGAAAATTCCCAGCTGACGGGATTAAAAACCACGACCTAACCTTGTAGGATTTAAACTTCACTACCGAGAAAAATTTAGATTAAAACTTATTGTAACCTAGGAATTAACCTCTTAATCCCTCAGTAACTTGTAAGAATCCTATTACAAGCCACTTTTTAATAACTCTATTACAAAACTTTACAACTCGACTAACTCTAGCCAGGACACAAACACAAGAGTTTATGATTTACAAAGAGTTTCCTATGCAATGCTTCTAACTATGATAAGTAGCACTTACAAGTATATAACTTTGGCAAAGGTACAATACAACTAGGACATGTAATAACTCAATACATGGAGCTGGTCCGTAGCAATGTTGTTCTTTTTTCTTAATGCACTTGAGAATCGTTTGCCCGATGATCAATCACTGCAGAGAGTGCTTGAGTAAATTCTCTAAGTGTTAAAATCATTTTTTGTCTTTGGTTTAATGTTAATATAACATTGATGATATCACTTGAATGATGTAAGCATCTTGGGTACAAGATCATTCCCAATAAAGTTGACTGCTGCACTATGCTATATTGTTGTGTGTGCAGGCAGCGACTTTACAGCTATTGGAGAGCTTACTGGTATGATCACCAGAGGAACTGATGTCCATCTGTTCCCTTTGTTGAGTCTTTAACTTCTGAAGGACTGATGTACAACTCCAGCTTAATTCCGGTTAATCCATATGCTTGAGAATGTGTATCAGATGTGTATCAGGTTCCTTATCTGGTTCTTGAGATTAAGTTTGTTAGATCATCAAAACATAACAAGGTACATATAGCCTATCAAAATTTAGTAAAGAAACAAAGCTAATGAAGAGCTAATAGAGTATTTCCACTCATATAAGCTTAAAAGGAACTGTTAGTTCAATTACGACTGTCAAATTTGGATATGGCCCAAGCCCAAATGACCAGGCCAACCCCCTTCCCCTCCCCAAGGTTGGGCTAGTTAATGACCCGCTCATTTATTGAACTCAGTGCATCTTGACCCAACCCATCTCAACCCATTTAAAGTTGGGCAGATTTTTATCCCAAATTAATCCATGATTAACTTTGCCAAAATATCTTAGAAATAATTTTTTTTTTGATATGTTATATATGACCATAACAAAAGAAAAAAATTCTTAGTTAGTAATTATGCAATTCATAAGAAAACAACACATATTTAGTAAAGCATGATAAGAGTTGGGTGGGTTGCGCTATGACCCGAATTTTAAGCCCATCTTGACCCAACCTCATTTGACCTGCCCAATTATTGACTCAATTAGTTTTGACCCGCCAAATCGGCCTAACTCGCCCATTTGACACCCCTAAGTTCAATCAATACATATACCGTCCTCTCTTCTAAACACGCGAACAAGGAGGACCAATAATGGAAAATAGAAACATCAACATATTACATATACAAATAACTAACTCATATTTAAAATTTTGAGGGGAAATATTTATCAATTCTCAAATTTTGCAACCACTTAGTGGCCCCTTCTAAGTTCTAAGTAAGGACCACTCACCAAGCTTTTTGTACAAGTCCCAACAGCTGAAAAATCAGTAACTAAGTTGTGAAAATATTACTGCGGTGTAACGACCTGGCTGGTAGTTACGAGAATTAGAGCCCCTATCCCCTATTAATTGTTTCCCCGTATCTATCTTCTACTATTGTGTCTTGGCGGGAGGGCTAGTTTTGGGTTTCGAAGCAAAATGAGACACTTAGTCTCTTAAATTGGGAGCTTAAGTTGGAAAAAAGGTTAACCGGATGTAGACTTGTGTGTAACTACCTCGAATTGTAATTTTGATGGTTGATAGCTTCGTTAATTAATTTTGGACTTAGGAGTGCGTTCGGAGTGTGATTTGGAGGTCCATAGTAGAATTAGGCTTGAACTGGCGAAAGTTGGAATTTTGGCTATTTTAGCGAGCAGTGGAAATTTTGATATCAGGTTCGAATTTGGTTTCCAGAGGTTGGAGTAGGCTCTTAGGGTCATTTCTGACTTGTGTGTAAATTTGAGGTCATTCGGATGAGATTTGATATGTTTCGACGTCGTTTGTAGAATTTAGAAATTTCAAAATTTATTAGGCTTGAATCCGTGTGTAATTCGTGGTTTTGATGTTGTTTGAGGTGGTTTAAAGGCTCAACTAAGTTCATATTGTGTTTTGGTATTGTTTGGGGTCCTGGGGGCCTCGGGTGGGGTTCAGGTGCTTAACGGATGAAAATTGGACTTAGGAGAATATATGATTTTGCTGGTTTCTAGTGTTTCGCACCTGCGGTGGGGGAAACCGCAGGTGAGGCACCGCACGTGCGAAAGGTTAAGTGCAGAGGCAGATTTTGAAAGAGTGTCCTAGGCTCGCAGGTGTGAGGTGAGTTCCTCATATGCAATGCATGCAGATGCGCTTAATGGATCGCAGGAGCGGTCTGGGACAGCAGAAGAGGACATATGTCCGCAGGTGCGCACACACAGGTGCAACCTTTTGATCGCAGAAGCGGATGATGCTTTTTAAGTGAAATCCTTACCTGCGATGGAAATTCTGCCGGTGCGGGATCGCGGATGTGATTTTGGGCTTGGAGAAACGAAATCGCTAGGCAGAAAAGGGGAAATTTCGAGAGTTTGGTCTCATTTTCATTTTGGGACTTGGAGAGCTCGGATTTAGGCGAAGTTTTGAAGGATTTTCAGAGGACTTTATTGGGTAACGACTCCTAACTCGATTTTGATTGTATTTCATCAATCTATTGTTGTATTCTTCATTAATTAAGGGGTTTGAGTGAGAGAGCAGGGAAATGGGGAAAAGTTTCCCCAAAGGAAATTCTGAGTTTTGAGTGGGATTTAGGCTTCGAATTTGGATAATTTTTGTACGAGTGAACTCGTGAGTGAATGAGTGATCATATTTGGTAACTTTTACCCTTCCGAGACGTGGGCCAGAGGAAGCTGTTTGAGCGATTTTCCAATTTTTTGCTTTAACGATGATTTCGTTCGCTAGATTCTTTCTTGTAGATATATTTATGTTATGTAATTGGCTTTGGCTAGATTTGGGCCCTTTGGACTCGGATATTCGTGTAAAGAGCATTATTTCTATTACATTCCGCATTTTCGTATGTTAAAATTTCGTCATAAGTTAATCGACGTAAGTTCGGGAATGGGGTTGTTTTGAGATTATAAGCATTATGCTATGTCAAATAAGTGATGAGTATTCGTGAAGGTGAGAGGGAAAGAAAATCGAAGAAAATGAAAGTTTGGAAATTTAGGATAAAATAGGGCCGAGCTAAAATACTCGATATTTATGGACTACTACCGAAGGTACCACATGGTCATGATAGTAATGTGTACAAAGTTTATTAAATGTGAGTAGTAATTTGAGTAAATTGAGATAATTCTTAATTATGTGGTTAATTGGGTCATTATTGATTTTTAATGGGAGATTAACTAGTTAATTAATCAAAATTTGGATAAATTTAAAGAAGTATAACCGAGAATGATACCGGCATGTCTTCCAGCCTATGATTTCCAAGTACTGAGAGATCTAGCTAAGAGAACTGGGATTAGGTCGTAATTCTTAAGATGAATAGTAATGAGGAAGAATTAAAGGACTTGGATTTATACATATGAAATGGGCAACAAGAGTCAGCTAGAATTTGGTAGCAGACCTCCGCAACGGTAAACTGAAGTAAGAGTTATCGTATAACATGACCTACCTATATACAGTAAAGTCATACGGATGGATAACCGGATTTATGAAGTAAGATATACCAATATTCGCAATCTCAATAAAATACCAAGCAATGAAATTTAGTATACCCACAAATGCACAGAGGGACATTTCATCAAGCTCTGTATATGTTTGCGAAGTAATGCCTAGAGATTTCCTAGAAGCTAGAGGAAAAAGGGGAGGAGTCACATAGGCACACTTAGAATGTCAAAGTCGTACATGTTGCATGATAGAAGGTAGCAACAGTTACAAGATTGGAAAGATTCTGACCACAAGTCATGGTATGAGGAAGAGGACTAAAGGGAGGAATGCCCTAACCTTTGGACTTATCCACAGAACAGTAGCCGATAAGGCAAAAAGAACACTAAAGTATTCAGAGCAATGGGTTATGAGAATGATAAGTGCATCATTCAACATTCAAGGACGAATGTTCCCAAGGGGGGAATGATGTTACATTCCGCATTTTCGTATATTAAAATTTCGTCATAATTTAATCGACTTATGTTCGAGAATGAGGTTGTTTTGAGATTATAAGCATTATGCTATTTCAAATAAGTGATGAGTATATTTGTGAAGGTGAGAGGGCAAGCAAATCGAAGAAAATGAATTTCGTCGAAGTTTGGAAATTTGGGATAAAATACGGCCGAGCTAAAATACTCGATATTTATGGACTACTATAGTACAAGGTACCACATGGTCATGATAGTAATGTGTATAAAGTTTATTAAATGTGAGTAGTAATTTGAGTAAATTGAGATAATTCTTAATGATGTGGTTAATTGGTTAATTATTGATTTAAGTAGGAGATTAACTAGTTAATTAATCATAATTTGGATAAATTTAAAGAAGTATAACGTGGCAGCCCCTCCCTTTCAAAGTAGTGACTCTTAATGTCATATTATTATGTGGAAAATTCAAAAAAAACATGAGTCACACATCTACTTTCAAGAAAGAGTTATAAATCCACGTTTCTTGACACTTTTGGAATAGAAAGCAAAGACTATTTCATTTTCTCTACAACTACTACAAATATAATATTAGTAGAACTCCATTTTAATTGAAAAGGCTTGGTGTTTGAAGATGTTTTATCGGCATCAAAGAAAAAATTACTCCCTTTACTGAAAGTTCAATTATCAAATTCACAAAGAAGGCAATGGAAATTCAAATCTCTTAGAGGGCGAAACCCATATACCTGTTTCCAGTAGTTATGATTGAGGCGTGGTGAGGATTTTTCATGGATACAAGTATATATTTGGCCGTAAAGGTATGTTAAAGCCTATCCCTTTTTTCTTTTGGAATGATCCATACGATACGAACGAAACATGCAAATGCTTAAATTCCATAAATGACTCTATTCATAAAAGTACTAGAGATGTCTATGTTCTTGAATTTTCATGTGTCATAATATTTTATCATCTGTTCATGGTTCTCAGAAAAATATGAAAGTTGAAAAGAGTTTACTTTATGATATTACTCAAAGGCAAAATGGCCTTATGAAGCTCCGAACGATTTTATTAACATACTTTTCATACATTGAATTCATGTGCATTGACCCATGACTAGATGGCGTTATATACGAGTATATATGTATGTATATATATATGTATATGGGATATGGGAAAGGTTATGGCGTTATTTATGCACCACCACCTGATCAGCTGGTATATGATGATGATGTTGCCCACAGTGGCTGAAATATGCTCAAACGGCGTTATATACGCGTATATATGTATGTATATTCAACAGCGTTATATGCGCGTATATATGTATGTAAATATATGTATATGGGATATGGGAAAGGTTATGGCGTTATATACGCACCACCACCTGATCAGCTGGTATACGATGATGATTTTGCCCACAGTGGCCGATATGATGTGATGGAATGCCCTCAGAGGCTGATGATGTTATGACACATATAACTATCCACGACATGACATTCATACGCATATGCATGATGCTAAAAGTGATTTATTATTTACAGAGTTATCCAGACATATAGGTTGAGTCAATTACTCTATATTTCTTTCATTTCTCTTATGTATTTGTTTATGTGCCTTACATACTCAGTACATTATTCGTACTGACGTCCCTTTTGCCTGGGGACGCTGCGTTTCATGCCCACAGGTCCCGATATACAGGTCGAGAGCCCTCCAAGTAGGCTATCAGCTCAGCGGAAGATGTTGGTGCACTCTATTTGCTTCGGAGTCGCTTTTTTGGTTAGTATGATTTAGACATGTATTGTTTGGTATGGCGGACTCTATCCCAACCTTTATGACATTTATGTACTCTTAGAGGCTTGTAGACATATGTCGTATACGTGAAGGATTGTACGACATTTTCGGCCTATGTTTTGAGTTCTAAATGATTATGTTGGCGTATTAGGCCCGTATGTCATGTGTATGTGATGATTTAATAAGAAATATACGTCATGTTAGTACTCGGTCGAGTAAGGTACCGGGTGCCCGTCGCGTCACATCGTTTTGGGTCGTGACAAAAGTAGTATCAGAGCAGTTCTGTCCTAGGGAGTCTACAAGCCGTGTCTAGTAGATTCTTCTTTATGGGTGTGTCGTGCACCACACTTAAAAGCAGGAGGCTACAAGACATTTAGGACTGTCACTCTTTCTTCCTACTCTAGATCGTGTGGTAGAGTTCACCTATCAGAATTCAAATCCCGAACTTCTATCCGTAATAAGACGATGACTATATTCAGAAAGACGATGGATAATAGATATAGCTCTGGAAGTGTTGAGTTAGTGGAACTCGATTTTGTGTCTTGCTTATGATAAGTAAATGTGAGGTCTTCGGCAGACCGGGCGTGTACTAAAAGGTGTAAGGTTCTTGATAAGGATTTTTAAGGCAAGAATACTTATCCACTCTTACGGTAAAAAGGAATAACAAAATTAGAATGCAGACACATGTTTCAACAAGTAAGAGAAACAAGGTGAAAAAGGGTACAAGGTACCCAGTTAATAATATTATCATTATTTACCATTCAGGAAGGGAAATATGAGCATTTTGAATTACATTCAACAGTGACAGATGTACGTACAATCGAACACACCGATCTCCATTATTCTTTATGAAAGCAAACATATATAGTTTAAGAGAAGGACAGGTTATCAGGATCTAGATGGGGTTAGAGTGGCCCAAAATAGTGAATGGATTGTTAGCTTTTGTTGGCATTTCCGAATTGTATTACAAATGTGTCAATAGATTTTTTTGTGAGACACCCAGATGGTGCACCCTGGTATATTACGATTAGATGTCAATACTAGCATTCAGAAGATAGGCGCTGAAAGCCTGGATAGGATAAATATTACCCTAAGTGTGACTCTCATCCCTAGTAGAGCGAGGATGTTGAGCAACCCAAAGAGCCATAGGATGGAGCAAAGGGAAGCTAAAAGCGAAAGAATTTCGTATTGAAGTTTTCACAAGAAAAAAGATATGCAAAAATATTAGCAGAGTAATGAGAAGAGAAATAAGGAAGTATTATGAATAAGGTGTGATACATTGATGAAAACGGTAGAGTGTTACAGAACCTATAGTCAAATGAAGTAAGAGACGAAAGGTGATGGGCCTTAAGACGACGAAAGAGCATAGGCCATAAGGTTATATCCTCATTCCGAGAAATAAGTTCATAACTCCAACGCGACTACCAGAGGGGAGAGTTAATCCTCAGAGTAACAGAAATCTTACGACCTAGTGCTCTCTTGTGAAGAGCCAAAAGCTCTTGACGTAGAGAGGTTCGGTCTAGTCTGTTCACCTCAATTTGTGCCCTACTTGAGACTAAAGCAGGCAGGGTGGCGACCTCGTCTTAAGATAAGATATAGGAAATAAGACTTTAAGCGTACCTTCATCCATATGTGTAAAAGAGACTAGCCGCACTTAAAAGCTGAGTACTCTACCATTGAGTTAGCAACCCGAAGAAAATATCGAAGAAAAAGAAATAAAGAGATTAGACAAAACAACCAAAAACCATTGAAGGAAGAAATCTCAAAAAACACATTCACATTTTCGAATTAATTTAAAACATAAAATAAAACTAAATAGACCCACTTCATTTATCACAATGAATTATATTTGTTCGATACACTATTGTCAATATAAATATTGAATATTGAAAAAAAAAACAAAAGAAGTATGGACTGGCAAACAAGATAAACTAAATATGAATTAGGGACTGAATGATTGGGAAGTACTCGGCATCATGGGAATTTCAGATTTCGTTCCAGCGGTAATAGAAGGGACCACAGAAGAAGATTCACGATGAATACAGAGAATAGTCATTTGGCGAGACGCTTCCCTAGAGCAAGTAATGTGAGAAAAGTTAAGCTTAAGAGATTGTATGTGCCAGTTACGCTAAGTGTCACCCTTGCGAGTAAGGGAATATATAATCCTTGGTACAGAAGAACTGCCGCAAGGCAAATAAGGATCATTGATGTTGAGAAACGACGCCAAAGAGGAAGACGTAAATATATATAGGTAGATCCTCGTGGCTTTAGTTTTTAGTACATCCCTAAAGGGGGAATATGGAGTAACGTGGAATTAAACCAGAATTAAATGGTGCTAGTGACTATGGGATGGTAAAGGAAGAATGTGATAAATGAAAGATGATGAGATGGCACTTATCCAAATCTTACAGATACACTACAATTCAAGAATATTGTGCAAGCACGACGTCAAGGAGAGGAATAAGGTTCATGGATCGAGCAATTATTAATAAATAAGGAGCCAGTGCGAGACATAAGATAAGACAAAGGAAATAACACAAGAAAGATTACAAAGAATATTGATATAAGAATGGGCCAACAAGTAGTTAGTAATCGGTCAGGAAGATCCCAGTAAATAGGAGGTTACAAACGAGTCATCACATCATATGAGATAAACATAGTAGAACCCAACATGGAGAGTACATCCTAGAAGAATATCATTATAATAATTAAGATATATTCAAGCAAGAGTCATAATTAAAGATACGTATGAATTTTACGGTGATAAAAGAAAGTGCCACTAGGAAGGCAGTGAAAAGTTAAGTTCAGAAGTAACCATACAAGCACAATGGCATGGAAGTAAGCAACTATGGATGATTATAGGCAAGTAAGGACATCAAAAAGGTCCGTAATAAGCTCACAACTTTACAAGAGTCAGAGGGTCTTCCCTAAGTACTACGATGAAAGACTAGCTGGGGAAATAAGGAAAAAGGCTTCAACCTTAGTACAACGACCTAAAGAGGAAATGGTCGTGTGATAACAATTTAAAAAAAACATTGTATGAACTCCCTAAGAAAGTGACACCTACAGTGGCTAATGACCAGGGAGTAAAATCAGAAGTGATATTCATGATTATATGAGTTGTATGGAATTTCAATATATATGGGAACTACGATAAGCTAAGTGGACGCAACAAAGGGGAAAAAAGATCAGGAAAAGTAATAGCTTACGTTGAAAGAAAGCTAATGTGACGACCCAAAGGGTCATCACCTATGTTATTACCCATCCCGTATTTCCAAGGCCTTGAAAACCTCATTTGTATTGGTCTCGATTTGCGTGCGTAGTCCGGGCGCGTAGCCGGACAGCTTATATATGAGATTCTGTGAAAAATGCTAAGATGTGATATTAAAATGAATAAATTTGACTTCGGTCAACATTTTGGGTAAATGGACCCGTGATTTGACGGTCCCGGAGGGTCCGTAGGAAAATATGGGACTTGGGCGTATGCCCGGAATCGAATTCCGAGGTCCCAAGCCCGAGAAATGAATGTTTGAGTAAAATTGTTTTATGAAAATATCTATGGAAATTGAAAATGAAATTTGGTTAGAAAGTGATGGTATCGGGTCCGTACTTTGGTTCCGTTGCCTGGTACATGTCTTATATATGCTTTGAACACTTTCTATAAAGTTTGGTTGAAATCGGATTTCGTTTGATGTGTTTCGGACATAAAAAAATGGAAATTTTGATGTTTTGTGAAATTTGATAGGATTCACGGATTGTGAGGTCTAATTCGATGTGTATGATGTTGTTTTGGTGATGTGATCGCACGAGAAAGTTTGTAGAAGGTTTTGTGAGTAATCTGTGAAATTTGGTATTGTTCCGAGATGTGTAGGTCAATTCGGCACGTTGTTAGCGAACTAGAAAACTTAAATTTCCTAAGTTTGGCTCTTGAGGTTTGAGTGTGTAATTTTGAGTTTTAGCATTCTTTTGAGTGTTCCGAAGGCTCGAGCTAGTCCGTATCATGATTTGGGACTCGTTGGTATATTTGGATTAGGGCTCGGGTGGGCCCAGGTGCCTTCCGGGCAGCTAACGGGGCTAAAAATAGCAAACTTAGCTGCTGGTGCACCTGCTCTGGTGTGACCGCAAGTGCGGTCCCAGGCATCGCAGGTGCGATCACCAGTGGCCTGGTCAACCATCACAGGTGAGTCACATTTCTCGCTGGAGCGAGACCACAAGTGCGGTATCCCTTTTCGCAGGTGTGATCACTGTTCAGGCAGTGAGTTTAATTACGGGTTTTAAACACATTTTCCTCATTTCTCACCTCCTTCCTTAGGCAATTTCCCCCATTTTTAAGAGCTTTAGCCTGGTCTTGCAAGGTAAGTAATTTCCACCCATAAAATTATTTCATGCATGTATCTTAGCTTAATTAACTACACAAATTAGTGCAAAAATTCAAGAAACTGGGTAGTAACCTAGAACTTGTAATCATCTTAGAATTTTCTGTGAATTGGCCGTGAAATCAAATAAAAATAGTATATTTATGATCCTTAGGCCTTGGGTGAGTGTTTCCTTCAAAAGTTTCGAGAATCCGAGCGAGCGGGCCCGGGGTCGAAATTTGATAAATTTGAAAGTATGCTAGGAAATTGATAATTAGGCCATGTAATTGAATATTGGAATCCTTATTGATATACTTGAGTTGATTATGCCCAGATAATACCATTCCGGAGTCAAATTCAAAAGAAAAAGAGGTGTTTGAGGGTTGATCGCTACACTTCGGACCCGAGGTAAGTGTTTGGTCTAACCTTAGCTTGAGGGAATAGGAGTCGAGTATAATTTGCTACTTGCTAATTTTCAAATACGATGTATAGGCATGGTGACGAGTATCCATACATTGGTGTCTAGCATGACCGTGAGTCTTTATATTGTGAATATTCTGATTTCGTGATAATTTCCATGTTTAATTGATGATTTCTATAAATTGTGATGAATGAAGAAATATGAGATAGTATGTTTTTAGAGCATTGGCTCAAACTGTGAATTGAATAATGAAGAACTACGAGAAAGTATGTCTTTGGAGCATTGGATCAATTTGTGAATTGAATAATGAGGAAATATAAGATATTACATCCTTTGGAGCATTAACTCAGATTGTAACACGTACGATGAAGGTTTATGAAACGATTGTATTCTTTGGATCATTGGCTCAATTTGTGAATTGAATAATGAGGAAATATAAGATATTACATCCTTTGGAGCATTGGCTCAAATTGTAACACGAACGATGAAGGTTTATGAAACGATTGTATTCTTTGGATCATTGGCTCAATTTGTGAATTGAATAATGAGGAAATATAAGATATTACATCCTTTGGAGCATTGGCTCAAATTGTAACACGAACGATGAAGGTTTATGAAACGATTGTATTATTTGGAGCATTGGTTCAAGTAATAGAATAAATCATGGAAATGAAAGTGAAAGAATGAGAAAGAGTTATTGAAATATACCCTTGTCGGGATTTAATTGTGCAGTTCATGTTCCCTTGCCAGGATTTAAATGTTTACTTTATGTTACCCTTGCCAGGATTTAATTGTTGAATTATTGTTCCCTTGCCGGGATTTCTGTTCCTATTATGTTTACTCCCTTTCCCTTGGTTGTGATTTCTGTTTGGGTGAGGAAGAGTGATAATCACGAAGGGTGATGTCGTGCACTATTTTTATTGTAAGGAATAGTGTAAAGCACGAAGGGTGATGTCGTTCCATGATTCATATTAAAAAGACGAAGGTTAATGTCGTGCCGATATAGTGAGGTAAAATCACGAAGGATGATGTTGTGCCATGATTCTTATGAAAAGCACGAAGGGTGATGTCGTGCCATGATTCTTATTAAAAGAACGAAGGGTATGCCGTGCCATGATTCTTATTTAAAGCACGAAGGTTAATGTCGTGCCGATATAGTGAGGTAAAATCACGAAGGGTGATGATGTGCCATGATTATTATTAAAAGCCCGAAGGGTGATGTCGTGCCATGATTCTTATTAAAAGCACGAAGGGTGATGCCGTGCCATGATTCATATTAAAAGCACGAAGGGTGATGTCGTGCACTTGTCTTAGTGAGAATGAGAATAAAGCACGAAGGGTGATGCCGTGCACTTGTTTTGGTGAGTATGAGAGTAAAGCGCGAAGGGTGATGTCGTGCACTTGTTTATTCCCTATTGATATTCTGATACTAGTCAGTTACCGTGTTCTGTTACTTAAATAAGTGTTTTCTTTTCCTTTTGTACTCTGGAATGTTTTTCCTGTAATTGTACTTAACTGTTTACTTGCTGCCATTATTTCTATATATACATTTATTTGAACTGCACAGGTTTATATGGTAGTCTGGTTCTAGCCTCGTCACTACTTCGCCGAGGTTAGGCTAGACACTTACTAAATACATGGGGTCGGTTGTACTGATGCTACACCTGCACTTCTTTATGTTGTGCAGATTACGCAGCCGGACCCGGAGGACATCATTAGTGGGATTGTTTTCCAGCTCATCATAGAGGCTTCAAGGTATACCCGCTGGCGTTCGTGGGCCTTGGCGCCTCTTCCATCCCTTTTGTCTTCAATTCTGTCTTGTTTATTTTTCCTTTTGTTTCAAAGGCAGACATGTATTTCCTTTCAGACTTGTATTTAGCACTCTTAGAAAGTTCGTGAGTTTGTGACTCCAGGTTTTGGGAAATTTACGCATTGTCGTATTATGTTATCCTTATTTAGATTGAAACCACATTTAAATTCCGCTATTAAATAGTGAACCGTTTAGTTTATCCTGTTAAATTGATGTTAATTTGCTAGTTTATTTATTTATGTTGTCTTGTCTAGCGGGTTCAACGTTAGACGCCATCTCGGCCCGATGGTGGGATTTCGGGGTGTGACAAGTTGGTATCAGAGCACTAGGTTACTTAGGTCTCACAACTCATGGACAACTTGGTAGAGTCTGATGGATCATTACAGAGACGTCTGTATTTATCCCTCAGAGGGTGCAAAAGTTAGAATCACTCAATATTTCTTTTCTTCTCTGTCGTGCGCTATGAATTTCGAGTACTGATTGAGTTTCTATTCTATTCTCTCGCAGATGGCGATGACGCGTGCTTCCGTTGGTTCTGCCCAGCATCCTGACACTCCTATTATAGCTCCTACTCGAGGTTAGGGACGAGGCCGTGCTAGAGTCCGAGGCCGGGGCCGGGGCCGGGCTCAGCCTAGAGCAGCAGCCCCAGTGGAGGACCCTCAGGTCGAGTCTGACAAGGAGGTCCCAGTTCCGGCAGTCCCAGTTGGACCAGCTCAGGTCCCAGAGGGGTTCATAGCTACCCTAGTGCTTCAGGACGCCCTTGTCCGTCTAGTCGAACTCATGGAGAGTGTAGCACAGGCGGGTCTTCTTCCTACTGCACCAGCCGTCTCTCAGGCTGGGGAAGGTACCCAGACTCTTGCTGCCCGCGTGCCAGAGCAGCTAGCTCCACAGTTTGAGACTCCGGCACCTCAGCCAGCCGGAGTAGCTCAGTCGGGTTTTGTGGCACAGACAGTTGAGGGGGCAGCCATTACTGCCGATGCTTTGTGGAGGTTGGACCGGTTCACCAAGCTATTTTCTACTACATTTACTGGTGCACCATCAGAGGACCCCAGGTTTTCTTGGACAGTTGCTATGAGGTCCTTCGGAACATGGGTATTGTAGAGTCCAATGGATTTGATTTTGCTACATTCCGTCTTTCTGGTACCGCCAAGATTTGGTGGAGTGATTATTGCTTGACCAGGACAGCTGGGTCTGCACCATTGACTTGGGCTCAGTTCTCCGAGTTGTTCATGGAGATGTTTCTACCGGTTACTCAGAGGGAGGGTCTTCGGGGCAGTTTGAGCGCCTCCTACAGGGATCTATGACTGTTACACAGTATGAGACCAGGTTCATTACTTTGGCCCGACATGCTATCATGATACTACCCATTGATCGGGAGAGAGTGAGGAGGTTTATTGAGGATCTAGCTCGGCCTATTAGACTCCAGATGTCCAGAGAGACATGCACTGATATTTAATTCTAGGAGGCGGCCAATGTGGCCAGGCGCATTGAGATGGTATTATCACAGGGCAGTGGTCAGGGGTCTAACAAGAGACCATGCTATTCTGGTCAGTTCACCGGTGCCTCATCCGCAGGCAGAGATTCTTTTGGCAGGGGCCATCCTCCTAGGACATTCTAGTTGGCGCTTCAGGTATCCCGTAGTGCACCATCAGCCCCTGTTGGTGCACCGCCACTTCAGAGCTTCTAGGGTTGCTATTCTTGTGGTGATCCATGGCATATTGTTAGGTATTGCCCCCGAGCTTCTTGTAGTTCTCAGCATCAGGGTTCTCGTGCCATGGTACAGGCACCAGGTGTTCCACAGCATGCCCATCCAGCTAGAGGTGAGGGTAGAGGTGCTAGAGGTGGAGGTAGAGGTCATAGAGGTGGAGGTCAGGCCGCCAGAAGTGGAGGCCAGGCTAGAGGCTGAGTCTTCAGATGCAGTTATTACAGGTACTGTTCGGGTTTGTGATAGAGATGAACCAGTGCTGTTTGACCCAGGTTCTACGTATTCGTATGTGTCCTCTTATCTTGCACCATACCTGGTCATGCCTAGTGATCCAATGAGTATTCCTGTTTATGTATTTACACCAGTGGATGATTCTATCATGGTCGATCATTTCCATCGTTCTTGTGTTGTGGTGATTGGGGGTCTTGAGACCTATATTGATTTGTTGCTTTTAGGTATGGTCGACTTTGATGTTATATTGGGGATGGACTGGTTATCCCTATACCATGCTATCTTGGATTGTCATGCCAAGACGGTGACCTTAGCCTTACTAGATTTTCCCCGATTGGAGTGGAAAGGAACTCCTAGTCATTCTACGCGCAGTGTTATTTCGTACGTGAAGGCTCGATGTATGGTCGAGAAGGGGTGTTTGGCCTATTTGGCTTATGTGCGCGATTCCGGTGTTGATCTTCCCTTTATTGATTCGGTACCCGTGGTTCGTGCGTTTTCTGAGGTTTTCCCTTCAGACCTGTCGGGGATGCTACCCGACAGGGACATTGATTTCTGCATTGATCTGGCTCCGGGCACCTTGCCCATTTATATTCCACCATATTGCGTGGCCCCGCCAGATTTGAAAGAGTTGAAGGAACAGTTGCAAGATTTGCTTGGGAAGGGTTTCATTAGACCGAGTGTTTCCCTTTGGGGGTGCTCCAATGTTGTTTGTGAAGAAAAGGATGGTTCGATGAGGATGTGCATTAATTACCGGCAATTGAACAAGGTTACAATCAATAATAAGTATCCGCTGCCGAGGATTGATGATTTGTTCGATCAGCTTCAGGGTGCCAGGGTATTTTCGAAGATAGACTTGAGATCTGGCTACCATCAGTTGAGGATTAGGGCATCCGATGTCCCTAAGACAGCTTTCCGCACTCGGTAGGGGCATTACGAGTTCTTAGTCATGTCGTTTGGGTTGACAAATGCCCCATCACCTTTTCTGTACTTGATGAACCGAGTGTTCAGGCCTTATTTGGACTCGTTCGTGATAGTCTTCATTGATTATATATTGATATACTCTTGAAGTCAGGAGGAGCGCGAGCAACATCTCAGAGTGGTTCTTCAGACTTTGAAGGATAGTTAGCTTTATGGAAAGTTTTCAAAGTGTGAGTTCTGATTGAGCTCAGTTGCATTCCTGGGTCATGTCGTATCAGCAGATGGTATCCAGCTACAGAGATTCGGAGTTTCTTGGGATTGGCAGTCTATTATCGTCGGTTCGTGGAGGGTTTCTCATCTATTGCAGCCTCGATGACCAAGTTGACCCATAAGGGTGCCCAGTTCAGATGGTCGGACGAGTGTGAGGCGAGCTTTCACAGGCTCAAGACAGCTCTGACTAAGGCACCAGTATTGGTTTTGCCCACAGGTTCAGGGCCTTATACAGTCTATGTGATGCTTCCCGTATTGGGCTTGGTGCAGTATTGATGCAGGATGGCAAGGTCATTGATTATGCTTCGAGGAAGTTGAAGATCCATGAGAAGAACTATCCAGTGCATGATTTAGAGTTGGCAGCCATTGTCCATGCACTAAAGATTTGGAGGCACTATCTGTATGGCGTGGCGTGTGAGGTGTTCACGGATCATAAGAGTCTTCACTACTTGTTCAACCAAAATGAGTTGAATTTGAGGTAGATGAGGTGGTTGGAGTTTTTGAAGGACTATGATATTTACCATCTTATATCACCCGGGGAAGGCCAATGTGGTGGCCGATGCTTTGAGTAGGAAGTCAGCTAGTATGGGCAGTCTTGCTTTTATTCCGGTCAGTCAGAGGCCGCTTGCTTTGGATGTTCAGGCTTTGGCCAATCGATTTGTGAGGTTGGATTTTTCTGATCCTAGTCGAGTGTTGGCTTGTACCGTTGCTCGTTCTTCACTATTGGAGCGTATCCGTGATCGGTAGTTTGATGATCCCCATTTGTGTGTCCTTAGAGACACGGTGTAGCGCGGAGGTGCCAAGCAGGTGACGTTAGATGATGATGGCATTTTGAGATTGCAGGGGAGAGTTTGTGTGCCCAATGTTGATGGTATTTGAGAGTTGATTTTAGAGGAGGCGCATAGTTCCCGGTACTCTATTCATCCGGACGCCGCGAAGATGTATCAAGTTTTGCGGCAACATTATTGGTGGCGTAGAATGAAGAAGGATATTGTGGCATATGTGGCACGATGTTTGAATTGTCAGCAAGTTAAGTATGAGCATCAGAGGCCTGGTGGTTTATTTCAGAGGATTGAGCTTCCCGAGTAGAAGTGGGAGAGGATCAGTATGGACTTCATTACTGGACTTTCGTTGACCTGGAGGAAGTTCGATGCAGTTTGGGTCATTGTTGATAGGCTGACCAAGTCAGCGCATTTCATTCCTGTGGCACTCTCCTATTCACTTGAGAGGTTAGCTGAGATCTATATCCGGGAGATTGTTCGCCTTCATGGTGTGCCGGTATCTATCATTTCGGACCGGGGTGCGCATTTTACCTCGCATTTCTGGAGTGCAGTTCAGCAAGAGTTAGACACCCAGGTTGAGTTGAGTACAACATTTCATCCTCAGATGGATGGACAGTCCGAGCGGACTATTCAGATATTGGAGGATATGCTCCGAGCTTGTGTTATTGACTTTGGAGGATCATGGGATCAGTTCTTGCCTTTAGCAGAGTAGCCTACGACAGCTACCAGTCGAGTATCCAGATGGCTCCTTATGAGGCCTTATATGGTAGGTGGTGTCGATCTCTTTTTAGATGGTTTGAGCCGGGAGAGGCTCGGTTGTTGGGTATAGATTTGGTTCAGGAGGCCTTGGACAAGGTCTGGATCATTCATGATAGGCTTTGTACAGCTCAGTCCAGGAAAAAGAGTTATGCAGATCGCAAGGTTTGAGATGTGGCTTTCATGGTTGGTGAGCGAGTATTGCTCCGAGTGTCGCCTATGAAGGGCGTGATGTGATTTGGGAAGAAGGGAAAGCTTAGCCCTGGATTCATTGGTCCGTTTGAGATTCGTTATCGATTGGGAGAGGTGGTTTATAGACTTGCATTACCTCCTAGCTTATCATCCGTGCATCAAGTTTTTCATGTATCCATGCTTCGGAGGTATCACGGCGATCCAGCCCACGTGTTAGATTTCAGTACTGTCCAGTTGGACAAGGGCTTATCATATGAGGAGGAGCCGGTAGCTATTTTAGACTGGCAGGTTCGTCAGTTGAGATCCAAGAGTTTCCCTTCTGTTCGTGTTCAGTGGAGGGGTCAGCCTCCTGAGGCATCGACCTGGGAGTCCGAGTCCAATATGTGGAGCCGTTACCCTCATTTATTTTCCAACTCAGGTACTTCCTTCTTCTGTCCTTTCGAGGACGAACAGTTGTTTTAGAGGCCGAGAATATGATGACCCAAAGGGTCACGCCTAAGTTATTACGCATCCCATATTTCTGAGGCCTTGAAAACCTCATTTTTATTGGCCTCGATTTGCGTGCATATTCCGAGCGCGTAGCCGGACAACTTATATATGAGATTCAGTAAAAAATGCTAAGATGTGATATGAAAATAAATAAATTTGACTTCGGTCAACATTTTGGGTAAACGGACCTGGACCCGTGATTTGACGGTCTCGGAGGGTCCGTAGGAAAATATGAGACTTGGGCGTATGCCCGAAATCGAATTCCGAGGTCCCAAGCCCGAGAAATGAATTTTTGAGTAAAATTGTTTTCTGAAAATATCTATGGAAATTGAAAATGAAATTTGGTTAGAAAGTGATGGTATCGGGCCCGTATTTTGGTCCCGGCGCCCAGTACATGTCTTATATATGCTTTGAACACTTTATGTAAAGTTTGGTTGAAATCGGATTTCGTTTGATGTGTTTCGTACTTAAAAAAAATGGAAAACTTGATGTTTTATGAAATTTGATAGGATTCATGGATTGTGAGGCCTAATTCGATGTGTATGATGTTGTTTTGGCGATTTGATCGCACGAGCAAGTTCGTAGGAGGTTGTGTGAGTAATCTGTGAAATTTGGTATCGTTTCGAGATGTGTAGGTCAATTCGGCACGTTGTTAGCGAAGTAGAAAACATAAAATTCCTAAGTTTGGCTCTTGAGGTTTGGGGGTGTGATTTCGAGTTTTAGCGTTGTTTTGAGTGTTCCGAAGGCTCGAGCGGGTCTGTATCATGATTTGGGACTCGTTGGTATATTTGGATTAGGGCTCGGGTGGGCTCAAGTGCCCTCCGGACACCTAACGGGGATAAGAACCAGCAAACTCAGCTGCTGGTGCACCTGCTCTGGTGTGACCGCAGGTGTGGTTGCCCAGCATCGCAGGTGCGAGACCGCAAGTGTGGTCCCAGGCATCGCAGGTGCGATCACCANCCCCCCCCCAATTCCGCAGGTGCGACGTTTTTCTAGCAAGTGCGAGACCGCAGGTGCGGTCCCAGCAATCGCAGGTGCGATTACTGTTCAAGTAGTGTGTTTAAGTATGGGTTTTAATCCCATTTTCCTCATTTCTCACCTCCTTCCTTACGGGTTTTCCCCACTTTTTTAGAGCTTTAAGCCTGGTCTTGCAAGGTAAGTAATTTCCACCCATAAAATTGTTTGATGCATGTATCTTAGCATAATTAACTACACAAATTAGTGCAAAAATTCAAGAAATTGGGTAGTAACCTAGAACTTGTAATCACCTTAGAATTTTCTGTGAATTGGCTGTGAAATCAAGTAAATATCGTATATTTATGATCCTTAGGCCTTGGGTGAGTGTTTCCTTCGAATGTTTCAAGAATCCGAGCTAGCGGGCCCGGGGTCAAAATTTCATAAATTTGAAACTATGCTAGGAAATGGATAATTAGGCTATGTAATTGAATATTGGAATCCCTATTGAAATAATTGAGTTTATTATGCCTAGATAATACCATCCCGGAGTCAAATTCGAAAGGAAAAGGGGTGTTAGAGGGTTGATTGCTACACTTCGGACCCGAGGTAAGTGTTTGGGCTAACCTTAGCTTGAGGGAATAGGAGTCGAGTATAATTTGCTACTCTAATTGTCAAATACGATGTATAGGCATGGTGACGAGTATCTATACATTGATGTCTAGCATGACCGTGAGTCTTTATATTGTGAATATTCTGATTTCGTGATAATTTCCATGCTTAATTGATGATTTCTATAAATTGCGATGAATAATGAAGAAATATGAGATAGTATGTTTTTGGAGCATTGGCGCAAACTGTGAATTGAATAATGAAGAAATACGAGATAGTATGCCTTTGGAGAATTGGCTAAATTTGTGAATTGAATAATGAGGAAATATAAGATATTACATCATCCTTTGGAGCATTGGCTCAGATTGTAACACGAACGATGAAGGTTTATGAAATGATTGTATTCTTTGGAGTATTGGCTCAATTTGTGAATTGAATAATGAGTAAATATAAGATGTCACATCCTTTGGAGCATTGGCTCAAATTGTAACACGAACGGTGAAGGTTTATGAAACGATTGTATTCTTTGGAGCATTGGCTCAAGTAATAGAATAAATCATGGAAATGAAAGTGAAAGAATGAGAAAGAGTTATTGAAATATACCCTTGCCGGGATTTAATTGTGCAGTTGAAGTTCCCTTGTCGGGATTTAAATGTTTACTTTATGTTACCCTTGCCGAGATTTAATTGTTGAATTATTGTTCCTTTGCCGGGATTTTTGTTCCTATTTTGTTTACTCCCTTGCCCTTGGTTGTGATTTCTGTTTGGGTGAGGAAGAGTGATAAGCACGACGGGTGATGTCGTGCACTGTTTTCTATTATAAGGAAGAGTGTAAAGCACGAAGGGTGATGTCGTGCCATGATTCATATTAACAGCACGAAGGTTAATTCCATGCCGATATAGTGAGGTAAAAGCATGAAGGGTGATGCTGTGCCATGATTCTTATTAAAAGCACGAAGGGTGATGTCGTTACATGATTCTTATTAAAAGCACGAACGGTGATGTCGTGCCATGATTCTTATTAACAGCACGAAGGGTGATGCCATGCCATGATTCCTATTAAAAGCACGAAGGGCGATGCCGTGCACTTGTCTTAGTGAGAATGAGAGTAAAGCACGACGGGTGATGCCATGCACTTGTTTTGGTGAGTATGAGAGAAAAGCGCGAAGGGTGATGTCGTGCACCTGTTTATTCCCTGTTGTTATTCTGATACTAGTCAGTTACCTTGTTCTGTTACTTAAATAAGTGTTTTCTTTTCCTTTTGTACTCTGAAATGTTTTTCCCGTAATTGTTCTTAACTGTTTACTTCCTGCCGTTATTTCTATATATACATTTATTTGAACTGCACATGTTTATATGGTAGTATGGTTCTAGCCTCGTCACTACTTCGCCGAGGTTAGGCTAGACACTTACTCAGTACATGGGGTCGGTTGTACTAATGCTACACCTGCACTTCTTTATGTTGTGCAGATTACGCAGCCGGACCCGGAGGACATCATTAGTGGGAGTGTCTTCCAGCTCTTCATAGAGCCTTCAAGGTATACTAGCTGGCGTTCGTGGGCCTTGGCGCCTCTTCCATCCCTTTTGTCTTTGATTCTATCTTGTTTTTTTTCCTTTTGTTTCAAAGGCAGACATGTATTTCCTTTCAGACTTGTATTTAGCAATCTTAGACAGTTCGTGAGTTTGTGACTCCAGGTTTTGGGAAATTTACGCGTTGTTGTATTATGTTATCCTTATTTAGATTGAAACCACATTTAAATTCCGTTGTTAAATAGTGAACCGTTTAGTTTATCCTATTAAATTGGTGTTAATTTGCTAGTTTATTTATTTACGTTGGCTTGTCTAGCGGGTTCAACGTTAGACGCCATCACGGCCCGATGGTGGGATTTCGGGGTGTGACAGCTAAGATAGAACAAAAGAATTATTCGATCAATCATCCCGAGATAGTACGTTATGGATACACTCAAGATTTTGGAGGATTATCCAGCATATTTGTTGACAATCATACGGCCATAGAAGACTCCGGTATAAGTTTAAAGAAATAATTAAGTCCAGGGCATAAACAAAGAATTGAATTGTTAAAAGATTGTATCATGGATATTCCATAACGCCCATGAAAGGCTAAAGAAATAACTGAGCCACAGATCAGGAGATAGCTTAAGCCTACGTAACGGCTGATCAGAAGGAAGAGGAAACTAAAGAATTACATCACCTAAGTAAATCAGGAGTCTGATTATTGGACCTAGAAAAATTATATAAGTTGTGCTGGAGAACTTGATAGAATCACTCTTAATATCAGATATTTAAGAGAAATAACACAACAATCATAATCTATAATGGCTCTACAGGAAATCCAGTTAGAAGAAGTACCAGCCTCATAAGAAGTCACTACGAAGCTCCCACCGGATTGTGTATGTATCAGAGGTGCGATATATTATAATAGAGCTTCAAGTTATGGACGTGAATTATACCTATGTGGAAGAGAGGTCATGAAAGAGATAGAAGATATGACGTGAGATTTTAAGGTAAGTAAGGTAAAGGTGAACATCATACGAGATACTCAAAGGCAGAATATTGGAATAATCCATAATTTGGATAAACGGCTATAAGTACATGGATCCAATAACCGAGAATGATAGTGGCATGTCTTCCAGCCTATGATTTCCAAGTACTGAGATATCTAGTTAAGAGAATATAGAAAAGTTGGAGATAATGTGATGTCTTTCTTGACATTCCAGAATAACATAAGGAAATCTATGGTGCAAGCAAGTTGAAGGAAAGTTTATAAATGGATATGTATAGGTTGCAAGCTAATGGTAGATTGACAAAGTTTTAAGAAAACATAAGTAAGGATGAGGAAAGGCAAGCGAAAAAGCGACGAGAAAGGATAAGTCTTTAGGATTAAGCCCATGAATACCAGAAGAGCAGACAATTTCTCTATGTTATAAAAGGCTCAGTATAGCCTAATGAACTCAAAGGAGTCTAAGACTAGCAGCATTTAGAAGAGATGGAATGCTGCCCTGGTAGTGAAGTGAAGGTGTAATTGTGGAAAATAAAAGATAACGTTTGGGCCTTCGATTGAATAATGATTTCATAAAAAAAAAGAAAAAATATTTTGCGGACGGTACGAGATCCGAATAAGCCCCATAAGATGAATTACATCGAGATACTATGAAATACGATTATGGAAATCACTTCAAATATTCCTCGATGCAATGTAAACCCTAGTGGAAAGGCTTTCCGTAAGAAGTTTCAAGGTATCAGTGGTGTATTGTAGTTCAATATTGTGGCAAATCATTATGGATGGACAAAAGTCACAAAGTATGAACCAAGATTAGGTCGTCATTCTTAAGATGAATAGTAATGAGGAAGCATTAAAGGACTTGGATTTATACATATGAAATGAGCAACAAGAGTCATCTGGAATTTGGTAGCAGACCTCCGCAACGATAAATTGCAGTAAGAGTTATCGTATAACATGACCTACCTATATACAGTAAAGTCATACGGATGGATAACTGGATTTATGAAGTAATATATACCAATATTTGTAATCTCAATAAAATACCAAGAAAAGAAATTTAGTATACCCACAAATGCACAGAGGGACATTTCATCAAGCTCTGTATATGTTTGCGAAGTAATGCCTAGAGATTACCTAGAAGCTAGAGGAAAAGGGGAGGAGTCGCATAGGCACACTTAGAAGGTCAAAGTCGTACATGTTGCATGATAGAACGTAGCAACAATTATAAGATTGGAAAGATTCTGACCACAAGTCATGGTATGAGGAAGAGGACTAAAGGGAGGAATGCCCTAACCTTTGGACTTATTCACAAAATAGTAGCCTAGATGGAAAAAAGAACACTAAAGTATTTGGAGCAATGGGTTATGAGAATGGTAAGTGCATTAGTCAACATTCGAGGACGATTGTTCCAAAGGGGGGAATGATATTATATTCCGCATTTTCATATGTTAAAATTTTGTCATAAGTTAATCGACGTAAGTTCGGGAATGGGGTTATTTTGAGATTATAAGCATTATGCTATTTCAAATAAGTGATGAGTATATTCGTGAAGGTGAGAGGGCAAGAAAATCGAAGAAAATGAATTTCGTCGAAGTTCGACAATTTGGGATAAAATACGGCCGAACTAAAATACTCGATATCTATGGACTACTATCGTATAAGGTACCACATGGTCATGATAGTAATGTGTATAAAGTTTATTAAATGTGAGTAGTAATTTGAGTAAATTGAGATAATTCTTAATTATCTGATTAATTGGGTAATTATTAATTTTTAGTGGGAGATTAACTAGTTAATTAATCATAATTTGGATAAATTTAAAGAAGTATATCGTGGCATACCCTCCCTTTCAAAGTAGTGACTCTTAATGTCATATTATTGTGTGGCAAGTAAAAAAAACATGAGTCACACATCTACTTTCAAGAAAGAGTTATAAATCCACGTTTCTTGACACTTTTGGAAAAGAAGGCAAAGACTATTTCATTTTCTCTACAACTACTACAAATATAATATTAGTAGAACTCCTTTTTAATTGAAAAGGATTGGTGTTTGAAGACATTTTTTCGGCAGCAAAGAAAAAATTACTCCCTTTCCTTAAAGTTCAATTATTCAAATTCACAAAGAAGGCAATGGAAATTGAAATCTCTTATAGGGTTAAACCCATATACATGTTTCCAGTAGTTATGGTTGAGGCGTGGTGAGGAGTGTTCATGGATACAACTGTATAGTTGGCCATAAAGGTATGTTAAGGCTATCCTTTCTTTCTTATGAATGATCCATGCGATACGAACGAAACGTGCAAATGCACAAATTCCATAAATGACTCTATTCATAGAAGTACTAGAGATATCTATGTTCTTGAATCTCCATGTGTCATAATATTTTATCATTTGTTCATGGGTCTCAGAAACATATGAAAGTTGAAAAGAGTTTACTTTATGATATTACCCAAAGGCAAAATGGCCTTATGAAGCTCCGAAAGATTTTATTAACGTACTTTTCATGCATTGCATTCATGTGCATTGACCCATGACCAGATGGTGTTATANCCCACAGTGGCCGATATGATATGATGGGATGCCCTCAGAGGCTGATGATGTTATGAAACATATACCTATGCACGACATGACATCCATACACATATGCATGATGCTGAAAGTGATTTATTATTTTACAGAGTTATCTAGACATACAGGTTGAGTCAATTACTCTATATTTTTTCCATGTCTCTTATGTATTTATTTATGTGCTTTACATACTCAGTACATTATTCGTATTGATGTCCCTTTTGCTTGGGGACGTTGCGTATCATCCCTGCAGGTCCCGATAGACACGTCGAGAGCCCTCCAAGTAGGCTATCAGCTCAGCGGAAGATGTTAGTGCGCTCCATTTGCTTCGGAGTCGCTTGTTTGGTTATTAGGATTTAGATGTGTATTTTTTGGTATGGTGGGACTCTATCCCAACATTTATGTCATTTATGTACTCTTAGAGGCTTGTAGACATATGTCGTATACGTGAAAGATTGTATGGCCTTGCCGGCCTATGTTTTGAGTTGTAAATGATTATGTTGGCCTATTAGGCCCGTATGTCACGTGTATATGATGATTTAGTTAGAAAGATACGTTACGTTGGTACTCGATCGAGTAAGGTACCGGGTGCCCATCACGGCCCATCATTTTGGGTCGTGAGAATTTCTAATTGATTGAGCTTATTTCGAGGTAAGTGGCTTGCCTAACCTTGTGCGGAGGAACTCCCCTTAGGGTTGGTATTGTTTTGATATATGAGCACCATGTACGTTCACAGGTTAATTGCTGTAAAAACTGATTTTTTTATTAATAATAACCTGTCCTTCCTCTTATTTGAACTTATTAGCATGTGTAGTATCCTGTTAGACTAAGAAAGCATCCCTACTCCCCTTAGTTGTTTACTTGAACTACGTGCAACATGTTTAGTGGTTTTACCTATTTTCCTTAATTTGTACTTAGATTAAATTGTAAGGTTTCATGCCATGACTATTAAATTCTGTTGTTTGGCTGCATATTTACTTTGGGACTATTGAACGGTATTCCGAGAGATATCCATGTACTGCATTTTACTTTAGGACTACAGAACGGTATTTCGGGAGACCCCCCCCCTCCCCCCGGTATTGCATATTTATTTTGGGACTACGGAGTGTTATTCCGGGAGATCCCCCTGCACATTTACGTTTGGGACTACGAGACGGTATCTCGGGAGATCCCCTGTTGTATTGCTGAGTACCAATATGTATTTTTCCATGATTTTTCTCCTTGTTACATTTCAGTCTTATTACTGCAATATTTTATTTTTGCTTTTCCTTATATTATATATATTCCAGTATGGCCTTGACTTGACCTCGTCACTACTCGACCGAGGTTAGGGTTGGAACTTACTGGGTACCATTGTGGTGTACTCACGCCCTTTCTTCCACATGTTTTTCGTGTGCAGATCCAGGTACATCTTACCCGCCTCATCGTTAGTGCAGTCGTTGCAGCTTACAGGAGACTCCAAGGTACATTTTCCTGCGCCCTCAGATCCTCGGAGTCTCCCTCTATCTTTTATGTTGTTTTCGTTCCTTATTTCCTTTAGACACAATGTATAGAAAACAATTAGGCAATTTCGTAGAGCTTGTGACTCGTGACTATCGGGTTTTGGGAAAACTGTTTATGTTCAACTGCTGGTGTTCTTGTACATGCCAAGCGACATTTTGATCAGTATATAATATCTATTGAAGTTTAGTTGTTAATTACCGCTTTATTTATGTTATTTTGAAATTATTAGGCTTACCTAGTGGTAGCGAATAGGTGTCGTCACGACGTTTTACGGAGGGAGAAATGGGTCGTGTCAATTTAGTGTCAGAGCTCTAGGTTTATAGGTATCATGAGTCACAAGCCAGTTTATTAGAGTCTCATGGATCGTTACCGAGATGTCTGTGCTTATCTTCGGGAGACTATGGAACTGTTAAGAACAATCATACTTCTTTGATTTTCTTGTCGTGCGAGTTATTGATATCAAATTCTAAAATTCTCTATTCTATTATTTCTCACAGATGGTAAGGACTCGTACAGGGAGATCTGACGATCAGGCATCCGAGCCCCTTTCTAGAGCTGCCAGAGGCTGGGGGCCGGGGGCCGGGGTAGAGGAAGACCATGCGGTGTAGCTAGAGGACCTGCGCGAGCTGCGACAGATGAGCCCCCAACAGCTACAGCTGGAGGACAGACTCTAGCCATCCCTCCAGGAGACTCTAGCCCAGTCCATGCACATATTTAGCACCTTGGCTCAAGTCGAAGTAATCCCACTAGCTCCCGCCACATCTCAGACCAGGGGAGGAGCACGGACTACTGCAACCCATACTCTTGAGTAGAGGTTTAGGTTGATCATGCCCCAGAGTTCATTCCTATGCCGCCAGTAGCTCCGGTTTAGCATGAGACCAGGATAACTGCTTCTGAGGCCGAGCAGCTCAGACTTAAGAGGTACAAGAAGTACCACCCGCCTACTTTCAACTGACTAGCTTCAGATGATGCTTAGGGTTTTTTGGAGGAGTGTCATCGTATTCTCCGTACTATGGGCATAGCGGAGACGAGTGGCATTTCTTTCACCATATTCCAGCTCAGAGGAGCAGCCTATTTGTGGTGGCGTGCTTACGAGCTGAGTAGTCCGGACGAGGTAGCCTCACTCACTTGGACTCAATTCTCAAATATGTTTTTGCGTGAGTATGTTCCTCAGAGCCTCAGGGATTCTTGGCATGCGGAGTTTGAGTAGCTGCGCTAGGGTTCTATGACTGTGGCAGAGAATGCAGCCCGTTCCAGTGAGTTGGCCCGACATGCACTGGCCTTGGTTGCCATAGTTTGGGAGAGGGTTTGTCGCTTCATTAAGGGACTCCACCCTAGTAACAGGACCAATATGGCCAAGGAGTTGGAGATGGACATCTCTTATCAACAGGTCGTTAGTATTTCCAAGAGAGTGCAGGGCACGCTTGCCTGGGATAGAGAGGATAAGGAGGCTAAGAGCTCTCGAGAAACTAGTTATTATTCTAGATCTCGTGCCCCAGTAGCTCTCCATGGTAGGGGTTATGTGAGTCGCCCTGTTCATTCAAGTCTTCCAGCCTCCAGTGGTGTTCCAGCTCCTTCAAGGCTCTAGGAGCCCTATTATGCACCACCAGTATCCAGTGTGCCTCCTGCTCGGGGTGCTATTAGTGGCCAGTCCAGCAGGCCAGACCCGAGTTAGTCAAAGAAGCCATGTCCTCCGAGGGGTTGTTTTGAGTGTGGCGACACTCACCATATTGTGATGGATTTCCCCAAACTTAGGAGGGGTGCACATCCACAGACATCTCAGCCACCACGTGCCCCACCGGGTCCTCCGTCCATGCTTCCAACACCAGTTGCCGGCCTCCCTACTCAGCCAGCTCGAGGTGGAGGTCGGGGAGGCTGAGGTCTCCCTAGAGGGGGAGGCCATGCCAGGTATTATGCTCTTCAGCTCGTTCAGAGGCTGTTGCTTCCGACTCTGTCATTGCAGGTATTGTTCAAGTCTGTCATAGAGATGCGTTGGTATTATTTGACCCAGGCTCTATATATTCATATGTGTTCTCTTATTTTTCTCCACATTTGAGGGTATCTCGAGATTCTTTAAGTTCCCCTACTTATGTATCTATTCCTGTGGGAGATTCTCTTGTTGTGGACTACGTATATTGGTCGTGTTTGATTGCTCTTTGTGGTTTTGAGACCAGAGCCAATTTATTATTACTCAACATGATAGACTTTGATGTTATCTTTGGCATGGATTGATTGTCGCCCCATTATGCAATTCTTGATTGTCACCCTAAGACCGTGACACTGGCTATGCTAGGATTACCGCGATGAGAGTGGAGAGGTTCCTTAGAGTAGGGTGTGATGCGTATTTGGCCTATGTGAGAGATGTCAGTATTGATACCCCTATAGTTGAATCAATTCCACTAGTGATGGAATTCCTAGATTTATTTCCACCGGATCTTCCGAACATTCCACTCGATAGAGATATCGATTTTGGCATTGATTTGTTGCTAGGCACTCATCCCATCTCTATTCCACCTTATTGTATGGCTCCTTCTGAGTTGAAGGAGAAGTTGTAGAAGTTGCCTTATAAGGGCTTCATCCGGCCCAGTGTATCACCTTGGGGTGCTCCGGTCTTGTTTTTGAAGAAAAAGGACGGTTCTATGCGTATGTGTATTGATTATCACCAGCTGAACAAGGTTACAATAAAGAACAAGTATCCATTTCCTCGCATTGATGATTTATTTGATCAGTTACAAGGTGCCAGGGTGTTTTCCAAGATTGACTTGCGCTCAGGCTATCATCAGTCGAAGATTCAGGAGCCGGACATCCCGAAAACTGCTTTTAGGACCAGATATGGTCATTATGAGTTTCTTGTCATGCCTTTTAGGCTGACCAATGCCCAAACAGCCTTTATGCATTTGATGCATAGTGTAGTCCGCCCTTATCTTGAATCCTTCGTCATTATGTTTACTGACGACATCCTAGTGTATTCCCGGGCTCGGGAAGATCATGAGCAGCACCTGAGGACTGTGCTTCAGACTTTAAGGAAGAAAAGGTTGTATGCAAAATTTTCTATTTGTGGGTTTTGGCTTGACTCAGTGGCATTCTTGGGTCATATAGTATCGAGTTATGGGATCAAGGTAGATCCGAAGAAGGTGGAGGCAGTGTAGAGTTGGCCTAGACCGTCATCAGCTATGGAGATCCGCAGTTTTCTGGGTTTGGCGGAGTATTACCATAATTTCGTTAGGGGATTCCCATCTATTGCAACACCTATGACCAGGTTGACCCAGAAGGGTGCTCCGTTCAGGTTGTCAGAAGATTGTGAGGAGAGCTTTCGGAAGCTTAAGACAGATTTGACTACAACCCTTGTATTGGTATTGCCTACAGGTTCGGGGTCTTACACCGTCTATTGTGATGCTTCATGGATTTATCTTGGCGCGGTGTTGATGCAGGACGGTAGGGTGATTGTCTACGCGTACTGACAGTTGAAGGTGCATGAGAAGAACTATCATGTCCATGATCTTGAGTTAGCAACTATTGTTCACGCTTTGAAGATCTGGTACCACTATTTGTACGGTGTTCCTTGTGAAATCTACATCGATCATCGGAGTTTGCATCACTTGTTCATGCAAAAGGATCTTAATTTGCATCAGCAAAGGTGGTTGGAGCAACTTAAGGATTATGACATCACCATTTTATACCACCCAAGGAAGGCCAATGTGGTGGCCGATGCCTTGATTTGCCTGGCGGAGAGTTTGGGGATTTTAGCATATCTTACAATAGTAGAGAGGCCCTTAGCATTGAATATTCAGCCCTTAGCAAGCCATTTTGTGAGATTTGATATTTCTGAGCCGAGCTGAGTGTTGTCTTGCATAGTCTCTCAATCTTCTCTTTATGACTCTATCAGGGAGTGTCAGTATGATGACCCCCATTTGCTCGCCCTTCAAGACAGGGTTCATTGAGGGGATGCTAGAGATGTGACTATTGATGATGATGGCGTGATGAGGAAGCAGAGCCGAATATGTGTGCGCAATGTGGATGGGCTTCGGGAGTTGATTCTTGAGAAGGCCCATAGTTTGCGGTATTCCATCCATCAGGGTGCGGTGAAGATGTACCCAGATTTTAGACAACACTACTGGTGGAGGAGTATGAAGAAGGACATAGTTGGGTTTGTGTCTCGGTGTCTCAATTGTCAGTAGGTTAACTATGAGCATTAGAGACCGGGTGGCTTACTTCAGAGGTTATATATCCCAGAGTGGAAGTGGGAGCGGATCACCACGAATTTCATAGTTGGACTCCCACAGACTTCGAGGAAGTTCGACGCTATTTGGGTGATTGTGGATCGGCTGACCAAGTCAGCTCATTTCATTCCACTGATGACTACTTACTCTTCAGAGAGGTTGGCTGAGATTTACATCCGAGAGATTGTTCGCCTTCATGGTGTCTCAGTTTCCATCATTTCAGACAGGGGCACATAATTTATATCACAGTTCTAGAGAGCCATTCAGTAGGAGTTGGGCACTAGAGTGGAGCTGCGCACAACATTTCACCCTTAGATGGACGGGAAGTCTGAGCGCACTATTCAGATACTAGAGAATATTCTCCATGTGTGTGTGATAGATTTTTGAGGGCCAGGGGACCAATTCTTGCCACTTGTGGAGTTTTCCTACAACAACAATTATCAGTCCAGCATTCAGATGGCACTGTATAAGGCTCTTCATGGTAGACGGTGTCGGTTCCTAGTGGGTTGGTTCGAGCCGGGCAAGGGCCGATTATTGGGTACAAACTTGGTCCAGGATGCCCTGAATAAAGTGAAGGTGATTCAAGATAGAATTCAGGCAACCCAGTCCCGACAGAAGTGTTATGCGGACCGGAAGATTCACGATTTAGCATTCATGGTTGGAGAGCGGGTCTTTCTTCGGGTATCGCCTATGAAGGGCGTAATGAGATTCAGAAAGAAGGGAAAGTTGCGCCCAAGGTACATTAATCCTTTTGAGGTATCGCCGCGTGTTGGGGAGGTTACTTACAAGATTTCTCTACCTCCCAGCGTAGCAAGAGTTCATCCGGTATTCCACGTTTCTATGCTCCGGAAGTATCACGGTGATCCGGCTCATGTATTTGATTTCAGCTCAGTCCAGTTGGACAAGGATCTATCTTATGATGAGGAGCCAGTGGCTATCTTGGATAGGCAAGTAAAAAAGCTAAGGTCAAAGAACATTGCTTCAGTAAAGGTTCAGTGGAGGGGTCAGTCGGCCGAGGAGGCGAATTGGGAGACCGAGCGGGATATGCACATCCGTCATCCTCATCTTTTCATAGCTTCAGGTATGTCTCTTTGCTCGTTCGAGGATGAACGATTGTTTTAAGAGAGGGAGGATGTAACGACCATCCATTCATTTAAAGAGTTTGAGCCCTGATCCCCTATTAACTGCTTCCTTCTATCTATCTTCTGCTATTGTCTTGCCCGGAAAGTTCATTTTGGGTTTCGAAGTGAAATAAGACACTTTGTCTCTTAAATTCGAAGCTTAAGTTGGAAAAAAAGTCGACCAGTTGTCAACTTGTGTTTAACGATCTCGGATTTGAATTTTGATGGTTCCATTAGCTCCGTTAGGTGATTTTTGACTTAGGAGCGCATCCGGAATGTGATTTAGAGGTCCGTAGTAGAATTAGGCTTAAACTAGCGAAAGTTGAAATTTTGGCGATTTTGGTCGGCAGTGGAAATTTTGATATCGGGTTCGGATTAAGTTTACGGAGGTTAGAGTAGGTTTGTAGTGTCATTTTTGACTTGTGTGTAAAATTTGAGGTCATTCAGACAAGATTTGATATGTTTCGACGTTGTTTGTAAAATTTAGAAATTTCAAAGTTCTTTAGGCTTGAATCCATTTGTAATTCTTGTTTTTGATGATGTTTGAGATGGTTTTGAGGCTCGACGAAGTTTTTATGGTGTTATAGGATTGCTGGTAGGTTTGGTTGAGGTCCCGGGGGCTTCGGGTGGGTTTCGGGTGCTTAACGGATGAAAATTAGACTTAGAAAAATTTCTTATATTGCTGGTTTCTGGTGTTTTTGCGCCTGCGGTGGGGGAAACTGCAAGTGCGGGGCCGCACGTGCAGATGTTTAAGCGCAGAGGAATATTTGGAAGGAGTGGCTTGGGAAATGGGGAAAATGTTCCCCAAACGAAATTCTAAGATTTGAGTGGGATTTATGCATCGAATTTGGACACTTTTTTATACGAGTGAACTCGTGGGTGAATGGGTGTTCATATTTTGTAACTTTTACTCGATTCCGAGACGTGGGCCCAGAGAGGTTTTTTGAGCGATTTTCTAATTTCTTGCTTTAACTTTGATTCCATTCTCTAGATTAGTTTCTTGTAGTTATATTTATGTTATGTAATTTGTTTTGGCTAGATTTTTTTCATTCAGAGTTGAAATTCATGGAAAGAGCATTATTTCGGATTGATTCAGCTTGGTTCGTGGTAAGTGGCTTGCATAACCTTGTGTGTGGGGAACTCTCGTTAGGATTGGTATTGTTTTGATATATGAGCATTGTTGATACTCAATTTTTCCCTCAAATTTTTTAAAAAACGATATACATACTTTCAAATATCATTTTGCATTATTATTAATTTACAATATTTATACAAGTATTTTTTATTTTCCATAATTTTCAGAGCTTTAAAATAAATTTTCTTGCATTTAAATTACTTGAATATGTACTAGTTATTCCCTTAAACTATTTGCAATGACTTAATCATCCAAATTTGTTATTTTTACACCCACATACATGTTTCAAAATCTTTTTATATCATTTGATTTAATTATAAATCTATGTTTTAGTTATTTACTAAATTTTTGCAATAATAGCCTGTGTTCATATATAAGTGTTGTTTTATAACATCATTTGTGTCAACATAGCATTTTTCTATTTTTATAATGCTAAATTATTATTTTAACCATTTTAGTGCCTAAATAATATTTTTATATATTTTTTTAAGTATTTTTATAAATTATTTTTGGATAATTTTGTGTATTTAAATAAAGGCCGAGTTTTAAGCTAAATTTTTCAGACAAAAATTGGCCCAATAACGTTAGCAGCCCAATCCGAATGACCCATTACAAACGAACCACCCAACCTATTCTTTAATATACAAGATAAACGGTCCACGATAACCCTACCCCTTTTTAATTACATCCCCACCTAAACCCTAGAGACCCATTTCGTCTCTTTACGACTGCCTTCACACTCTCTCTTCTCCTCTCCATAGAAACCTAGATGCCTCCCCTTAATTCCCTCTCCTAGTCCTACTAACAATGGGATTCGACCTTTGTTTGTTTACCATATATGGATCCTGTGGGTACTGGGTACGCGATTTTGGTATTACTTAGGTATTTGTCTAATTTTGGAAAATACCACCTCTATGTCGGACGAAATCGACTCAATCTTGAAGATTTGGACAATATCCTGTCCATATACGCAAGATGAACTGGATTCATCATACCCGTTGGCCGATTTTGAGTTTAAAACCCTAACTAGGTTTTGGAGTTTAATACTTTTCCGTTCCTGTTACTCTACTGACTTCCATGCAAGATTTTTCTCCTTTTTTTCGTCCATGTTTACTTGATTTCTTTCCTTATCTATGTTTAATCAGTTATTTTCCTTGTTTTTTCATCAAATTCTGCTGCTATATAAACCCCTCCTCATTCCCCTTTGAGACGGACTTTAATCGCTATAGTTGCACTAAATATTGAGGCTTGTTATGCTAATTCCTTCATTATCATGTTATGTGCTTTGTGTTGGCCGGTTGAAATCCAAGATCGCTAAGAGTTTACTGTTCGAATTTTCTCTTAGAGCGAGCATTGCCCGGGGTTCTTTTGAAGCTCTTGGGAACTTTGACGCATCGATATTTCCGTGTTCTTGTGGATCTTTTGTTCATTATTGTTGTCCGTTAAACTGGTAAGCTACTTGACTTTTGCAATTCATCCTTACTTGTCTTTGATTTACATATGTTCTCACCTTTGAAATCCATGGCTTAATGTATTTTCTAGATTATTTTTTATGCACAATTCTATTATTTCTACTTTGTTCTAAGTCTCTTTAGCATTTAACTTCCTCCTAATGTTGCTAGTTCTGAGATTGCCTAAGTATAACTTGGATAATATGACCCTCTTAAGTTCGTTTAACCAGTGTATTGGTGCCTAAACGTTCCCTAAAAGTTGCTTACTTGATTTGTCCTTAATCTCTATAATGGATGCTTCACACTTGTGCTAGAACTTCCTATTTAATTATGACATGTTCCCCTTCTATTGTGTCACTCAACATGATCCCTATGCCATTAGTGAATGACTGAGATCTTGACAGTTACCTCAACTTGTTTTCCATTCTCTGTTTGAATCATTTTGTTTTATGGCATAACTCAGACCTTCTTTGGTTAATTACTTTATTGTGTAAATCCAAAAATATCTACATGTGCTATTTGGTAAGATCTTGCTATCTTGTACTGCTATAAATCTCTGCAGTGTTTGTCCTGCATGTACTATATGTTTCAATTATTATTAATACCATTTCCTATCAACTATGATCTTGCTTCTATGCTAATATGTTTCCTTAGTATGCCTTCGATTCATTTCCCTAGTATGCCTTCTATGCTATATGTCCTTTCAGTGATTATCACAATGTGTGTCCCCCATCATGTCTAAATACTGATTAACATAGGATTAATAGGTATACTTAGCTTAACTCGAACCTATAAATCTCAACAAATTTTGTATCAGGCATCTGTACATGATAATCTATGTATATCCTGCAAACCTGTTTATTTCCCCAATTCTTTCAATATGAGGTTGTCTATGTGGTACTTTGCTATGTGTGGAAATCCTGCTAAACCAAGTTTGGTGATCTGTTTGATTAGTTTTTTTTGTATGCTCAACTTGGCTATGCCTATTTTAAGTATAAGTGTATCACTTAATTTTTGTCCCTGCATCACTATCCACTCTCCTTACTTGCTACTCATGCTATTTTGAATTCTCATTCTTAGTCGGCTGAAAGCCAAGGCTATCTACGTTCTATTGTTGGACTCCCTAGTGTGAGCACTGCTCGGGGTCCAATTGAGGCCCTTTTGAACTCTGATACACTAGGTCTTGCTCCTTAGTCACTCCCTCAACCTCCAAAAATGTTCCTATTATCCCACTTCCCCTGTCATGTACTGTGTATTTGAATTGGTTGTTTCTAGTGTTGCAACACTTAGTGTTGTGATTAACTAAATTGGTTTGGACTCTTTTATGGACCATTGAGTCCTATATTGAATGTGACTTTTGTTGAAGGCCTGGGTATGATGTGTAAGAGATATTGAAGGCCCAGGCAATGCTGGGTATTTATTTTTATTTGGGCCTACTGTTGGCATGTTCACTATTATGTAACATTGTTACTTTACTCATTATTGGGCCTGTAATAATTTTTGTATAAACAATTGGGGTGTTAGTAAAAGGGAATGGGGTAGATTTTAATATTTACATGTAATGGGTAGATAACATGCCTATAGGATTTAATAATGTGTTTTCTATATGTGCCGTTCAATTTATACGAGCACCGTAGAAACCATGTCACTAGGGTAAGCACACACATACACGCTATTTGCTAGAAAACATGAATCCAAATGTTGCAATCATTCTTATTGCTACATGCCACTAGAAAATCTGCCTATAGGAATAAAAATGTCTCTGAACTTTCAACTCGTTGCAAATTGATCACTAGAAATCATGCCTATAGGATTAAGTGTAACAAAATAAAAATGAGTACTAAGCATCAACTTCTAGAGATCCTGCCTATAAGGTATAATTTCTCGTTCTAATGGACCTCTAAAATACCTCTTATTACTTGTTCATGCCGCTGTGAGTCGGCATAAGTAATTATGAGCTCCTCCTCAATGGTTTTTCATTACTGTTTACTGTACGTGTCACCTAGGCATAATTAGCTTAATGATAGAAAATCTGAGATATCATTAACCAGCATGCAAATCGTATAATCTTGTTTATGAGGAACGCTTGGCATTTGAAACTGCTTGCATGCCTTGATGAATTGTCACATAGAAATCATTTCTATAGGGATTTAAGTTTCTTAATTTTGAATTGCTTTACATAAAATTTGTCTCGCGTGCATCTGTTGCTTAAATGTGGAGGCAAACTTGAGCCATAACTGCATATATGTGAAGTCTAGCATGTTTTTGTATGTCGCCTAGTTATGACATTTCCGAGCAGCCTAAGTGAGGTCTAAAACCACCCAAAATAGAGGTCCAATACCTAATGGACCATAGGTATGGGACGAGTAGTGCACGCATAGGTTACGAATTACAATTGAATTAGAACGCTTTTAGGTAACAACTTTAACATAGTAATAGGGTAGCACGAGATGATAGTCTGTGCTTGCTGAATAATATGAGTAACACCCCATCTCGAGGGAGTTACGAAATATTATTTATGTTGCACGGGGTGATCCTTTAGGCTAAAAAACTTAGG
>ML388010.1:106326-137051 GCA_005239525.1 Nicotiana knightiana | reverse complement strand
GGGCCCCCCCCCCCCCCAATCTTATTTCTCTTCTGTTTGAATCAAGTAGATGTACTCATCTATTCAAAAATCTTTTTTATAATAAAATTCTCAAAATTTGTGCTCTCTCTCTCTCTCTCTTTTATCTGACTAATCCTTATAATTCAAGTTCGGCCATGACCCACAGTTGTGGACCTCGAAGAGTGCCTAACACCTTCTCTTCGAGGTAATTTGGAGCCCTTCCCCGATCTTTAGTGATGTAAACTAGTTGCACCTTAAAATCATTAGGTGGCGACTCTTTTCTTTTAATACTTCCTTAAAAGATTTGTCACACGTCGAAGCCCAATTTTGCGAGAAAAAGGGGCGCGACAGCATGGCGACTCTACTGGGAACTCTTAGGCTCTTACCATAGCGGATTTGGCTTATATGAATTAGTCTTCTTTGCTAAACATGCTTCCTTCTTCTTTTTTATTTGCGGCTACATGCACATCTCCCTCCCGTTTTCCTTTTATTTGTCTAGTTGATTTGTTACATGCACATCCCTCCCCTTATTCTCCTTTTATTTGAATTCGTGGTAATATGCAAATTCCTTCCCTTCTCCACCCTTCCTTTCTCAAATTGGTCATAACATGCGTATCCATTTTCCTAGTCATACTTATTTGCTATAAGCTTCTCTTCATTGGTTTTAAAATCGCTACATCATGTCTCTCCCCACCCTTACTCTCTTGCTTACTTTATTGTATTCCCTATATTACACGAACGAACTTCTTCTTTTTCTTTATTTTTACGTTCTTTATGTTTTATCTTAATACTGCGTTTATTGCATTCATATATTTATCATGGAAATACTTGACAATTTATTATTTATCCTTGCATAAAGCATGATCCACATCGTATTCCACTCGTGCCCAACTAATACCATAGTGGCACTTGATGAGTGTCCGCACTCTTCCGAAATTACCCTTTAAATTGGAAATGCTTATTTGCGGTAAATTAGTCGATAAGTGGTACACTCGACGGTTTCGTGCCTTTCCCTCTCAAATTGTCCACTTGAGAGTACCAGTCTAGACACTTCTAGAAACTTCACTCCAATATCAAATATGCATGTATCATGTCAAACTTAGTATGGGTTTGAACATTGTCCGCCTGATAATATGCTAAGATAATCCTTGTCCAAAGTTCGACGGGATTTCCATAATCCCAATGGACACCATCACGTTATGTGCATTATTTGGAGAAAACATGTCGGTGTGTTGATCATTAATGTGTAAACAGTCACATACGGAGGGGGAAAGGGCTAACTTTATTTGTTTTGCAGAAAATGAAGCACGAAGTCCCCAGGTTCGACATGGTTCAAAAGAATCCCACCTTTGTTGCTTGATTTGTGGAAGAGCCTCTCACCTAGTGACAAGAATCATGTGGAAAGGGTTCTCGGAAATTCACTCTCTTTGTTGGACATTCGGCCAAATAATGCATTGATTGAGGCCGCCACTATGTTTTGGGATGAGAAAAGAGTTGTCTTCCGCTTTGGTGCCATAGAAATGACTCCTCTCTTAGAGGAAATAAGAGGCTTTACTTGGCTTCCGTGGGATAGTTCAAGTTTACTAGTACCTGAAAATCGCACTCCCCAAGGTTTCTTGAAAATGATGGGTTTGAATAAAAATGATGAGTTACTCTGTCTGAAGAATTCATACATACCATTTGAATTCCTTTATGAACGTTATGGGGCATAGCAAGTCATATCGCCTTCACCATGATGAACTTACTATTACTTCTTTGGGTTGGACACTTTGCCGAGTTTTTGTGTTCATTGTCTGTTTCTTGGGGTTGCTGATATTTCCGATGAAAGGGGGAGGATCCACACTCGCTTAGCCATGGTCGTTGGGACTTTAATGGAAGTAATTGGGGGACAAACTTACACTATCATCCCCATGATCTTGGCTGAAATGTACTGAGCTCTAGATCGATGCAAGAAGGGGTATGGACACTTTGAGGGCTGTAATTTGTTGCTGCAAGTGTGGTTATTAGAACATTTCCAGAGAGGTGAATATTGTCAAGAGCTTCTGCGAAGACCACCGAATGACTACATAGCCTACCATCATCCAAAAAGAATGATATTTATCCCAGATAGGTTTGCGCAACCTAGAAGTGTTGTGAGCTAGGTACGCTTCTTCAGCAATTTGACTGACGAAAAGTTACATTGGATGTTCAAATGGTTCCCTAGCACCGAGTTCATCATCAGGTCAAGAGAAACCACTTATCTAGTGCTGATCGGGATAACATGAACCTATCCTTATGCTCCTATAAGGGTAACGAGGCAAGCGGGAAGAAAACAGGTTATACCCCAGGTTTCCAACATGGTCCAGTACAAAACATACTTTAAAGGGAACGTTATTCCGTTCAAATTTGAGGCATATCATATGTGGAATCAAAAGTTCATTGTGGAGAAAGATACTATCGAGCCAGACAGGTATCATATCGTCCATGTGTACTTCTACCCATCATGGTTGGTAGATGATATAGCGGGAGATGTCAAGCCAGGGATTAATCTGAAAAATAGGGTTATAGACGACGCTGCTGAAGCACAAGTCAAGTATAGGATGTTGCGCAAGAGGGTCTTCGAGTCTGAAGTTAGGCATTTGGAACAGCACAAAGTGGATATGGAAGCAATCAATGAATGGAAAGAAATTACTACTAAATCAACAGAGAGGTTTGAATATTTGGAGCAAGGGATAATGGAACTTGAGGGGAAGATGAGAAAGAGAGACTTGGATTGTAAGAACACGGATGGAAATGAAGGAGGGAATCTAGCAAGGGCTTACCTACTATTGGATATGCGCAACCTGGGGAACTTGATTGATGGATCCAAGAAGGCCAAGCATTAAGAAGGTCCCTCTGGGGCCAAGTAGAGGAAACAATGTTTTTACTGCTTTCTAGATACAAATAGATTTTGATTATAATAAGGCACATGACATTAGTGATTTTTCTTATTATTGTCGTTTTAGTAAGGATTTGGTTCATTTTCGCATTAATGAAATGACACAATTATTGGCATCGACTTTCTTCAAATCTATGTGTCGCTTATGCCTATCTTGGGCACAACGAGGTCCCTTAAATTAGGACACACATTTATTACTTACATGTTTAAATATCGCAAACATACTTTAATACTCCTTACCGACTTGGTTACCTTTTTTTCTTTTCTTTTATTTATTCTCATTCCCCAAGGCTGGTTCGTGCATACTGGAATCGTCAACATATCACACCAGATCCAAAAGTCCTCCGCCTCCTCCTCCATCAAGTGATCCTAAGAATAATGGAAAAGCCAAAATGGACGATATGAGAAGTATTAGGAAAGACAATGCTACCCATGCAGAGAATATTTGAACTTCTGATGGTCGGAGTACTCTAAGGAAGAATGATTTGGTCTTACATCTGAAAAATAAAATATTGGAGGTACAAGGGGATCTTGAGCTGGTCCAGAACTTGGAAAACCTTTCTGTCACCCTAAACGTTCTCGACATTAACCAACAATACACCAACGCCCAAAATCGGCACCTCCCCAAAACTCACAAAACCAAAACCCGCAAAATCCTCTCACGCCTCATCAATACGTCACACCTCCTCAAAACCATAATCCTCCACGAGTACCTACCCCTCCATAGCACCATCACCATCCAACTCGGTATCCATAAACCACCACTTACACACTCCTCAAAACGTACCACAACCTACCCCTAATCCCCAAAACTCAACCAACGACCACCACTATGCCTAGATTCCAGGAGTACATCAAAAAAATCTCATATACGTGGAAAACTTACCCCCATACCCCACGCAGACGCTATACATACCTGAATCCGCCGAGAAGACTTGCTCATCGAGAACATGGCGAAAGAACTCAAGAAACATACTGGCAGAGTTCAAAGTGTCAGAGGGGGTAAAGGAATTGAGGGTTTAAATTATGAAGATTTGTGTATTCAGCCAGATGTAGAACTGCCAGAGGGTTACAAACCTCCTAAGTTTGAAATGTTTGACGGGACTGGCGATTCGAAGGTGCACTTGAGAACGTATTGTGACAAGCTTGTAGAGGTTGGCAAGGATGAAAGAATTAGCACAAAGATGTTCATGAGGAGCCTCATTGGAGAAGCCTTGTCTTGGTACAACAGTCAGAACCCAAATAAATGGGTTAATTGGGTGAGCATGGAGTCGAATTTCATGGATCGATTCAAGTTTAACACAAAAAATGCACCAGATGTTTTCTACATTCAGAATCTCAACAAGAAGCCAACAGAAACTTTCCGCGAGTATGCTACTCGATGGAGGTCTGAAGATGCAAAAGTAAGGCCAGCATTGGATGAAGAACATATGAGTAAGTTCTTCATTAGAGCTCAGGATCCGCAGTACTACAAAAGACTGATGGTTATTGAAAACCACAAATTTTCTGATATCATCAAGTTGGGAGAAATAATAGAAGAAGGGATGAAAAGCAGAATGGTGACAAATTTTGAAGCACTCTAAGCTAAAAATAAAGCCTTACAGTCAGGAGGTATCTCCAAGAAGAAAGAAGTAGATGCAGTGATGGTAGCCTAAGGTCCAAAATCTCCTCTTACATACCAAACACCCCCACCCACATTTCAGCCTTCACCTCCCAGATACCAACAACCTGCCGCCAGTTACCATACTTATAACACCCAACAATCATACTACCATTCACCACCATCCCGCCAAAACTACAAAAAACCTAGACCTAATTTCAACTACAGACCACCCAGATAATACACTCAAGTTGCCGAACCCATAGACCAACTGTACGAGAGACTGAAGGTTGCCGATTTTGTCACTCTCATTCGTGATGTTGCTATGGAAAACTCCTCCAAGTGGATTAATCCAAATAATACATGTTCCTATCACTCAGGCATTAAGGGTCATACTATAGATGAATGTCGCACTTTGAAGGATAAGATTCAGACATTACTTGACACCAAAGTCATACAGGAAAAGAAGGTTGCACCCAATATCCGTAACAATCCTCTCTCGGATCACATGGGTGAAGGGATAAACGTGATAGAGACCGATGAAGAATGTGACTCAGAATAGTCAATTAGACTCATTTGAGAAGGGGATAATCCTAAAACATCTCCAATCACTCTCACACCTATCGTGGTACAAACTCAGGCACTGATTGAAGTTGAGGTAGCCGCATCAACTCCATTTGATGTTGAAGTGACAACACCCTTCACTATGATGGTAGCACCTACGCTGTCTTTTAAGTCTAATTCTATATCGTGGGACTATGTTGCAGAAGCAATAAGGAAAGGAAAGGAGAAAAATTGAAGAAATAGGTGCAACGCAAGGCATGACCAGAACTGGTAGGATTTATACACCCTAGAATTTGGGAGTAGTAAGAAAGGAAGCCTCTTCTAAGCCGCCTGTAATTGAGAATGGATCAGATGATCTTTGGAGAATGTTTCAGGCGAGAGAATATTTTGTGGTTGATCATCTGAACAAAACCCTTGCTCAAATATCCATTTTATCATTGCTGCAGAACTTTGAGACACATAGGAATGCTTTGATGAAGGTGTTGAACGAAGCCTATGTACCCAAATACATCACTACTGGAGAGATGGACAACATGGTGGGGCAAGTGTTGGAAAGCCACAAGATCAGTTTTCATGAAGACGAGCTGCCACCAGAAGGATTAAGTCACAACATGGCACTGCATATCATAGTGCAGTTTGAGGACAAATTCATTGCCAGGGTCCTGATAGATGGGGGTTCGAGTTTCAATATCTTTCCACTAACTACTTTGAAAAGGTTAGGTAAAGGTCTGCATGAGATACGAGTAGGGAGTATGAACGTTAAAGCATTTGATGGGTCTCAAAGGGCCATAATTGGGGAGACCAACCTCAACTTACAAATAGGCCCGACCTGGTTTGATATTGAGTTTCAAGTATTTGATATATCCTCCACATACAATCTGTTGTTTGGACGACCTTGGATACATGCCGCTGGGGCTGTAGCTTCTACTCTACATCAGGCTTTGAGCTTCAAATGGAACCATTAGGAAGTAATTATCCATGGGACGGAAGTAAATTTATTTACACCAATCAAATTATTCCGATCATTGAGAATATAAGGAAGTTGGGTGGAGAAACATACCATCGCATCGAGCGTGTCAATGCAATTGAGAAAGACAAACGGTGGAGCAGTAAGATACAAAAATATTGGCATAGACAGGGTATGAACCCTGCAAGGGTCTTGGCAAGAATCTCTAGGGGATCACCAAACCGATATAGCTAATGCGTTATGGCACAACTTTTGGGCTTGGGTATGAATACACCTGGCACGAGTATCAGAATTGGTCGCCGCCGTGGCGTGGTCCTTATTACCCTCTAGAGAAACCAGTACCATATTTGAGCAAGTCGTTTCATCAAGCTAACATGATGTGGGCGTTCGAAGAATGTGAAGTTCTAGCCAGGATAAGGAATCTGTTTCTGGATGATGAAGACATGGACTGCAGTGAAATAGTTGAGGAGGAGGAGGAGGAAGGCCTTATTATTCAGACAATGGAGAAGGGAGCTATTATCAAGAATTGGACTATTGCACCATCAAGGGCCCGTCGAGTTCCTAGGTAGCCTAGCAATTAACATCATTTATTCTTGAAAGAAATTTTAAGGGCATTTAAGAAATTTTTAGTATTTTGTTTTTAAACGTTCTTGTTTTGAAATAATTTCTCGAATCATTGAACTGCATTTGTTTGACGTTATAAATATTTATCAATGGATTGTTGTTTAGTATTTGTTATTATCCTTTACATTTTCTCACTACAGTGTTATTATTACTTATCCTGATGAACCCACGACTATGACATGTAATGAGACAATGAAACATAAGGATAGTGAGTCAGAGGATCTGCAAGAGGATATAATACCCGAGGAATTTGTCAGAGAAGTGGAAAATTTTGAAAACAATCCTAAGTCCAATTTGGATAAGAGTGAAATTGTTAATTTGGGAGACTTCGAAACAGTCAAGGAAACTCGTGTAAGCATTCACCTATCGCCGTCAGATAAAGAAGAATACATCCGGTATTTGAAAGAGTGCATGGATATTTTTGCATGGTCCTATGATGATATGAACAGTTTGAGGACGTCTATAGTGGCTTATAAACTACCGACCAACCCTATGTGTCTGCCTATAAAGCAGAAGCTCAGAAAGTTTAAGCCAGATATGAGTCTGAAAATAAAAGGGGAAGTCACCAAGTAGATCAAAGCCAAGTTCTTAGAGTGGTTGAATATCCAACCTGGTTGGCTAACATCGTGCCAGTTTCGAAGAAGGTTGGGAAAGTCAGAGTATGTGTCAACTATCGGGACTTAAACAGAGCAAGTCCTAAAGATGATTTCCTTTTACCCCATATACACATAAAGATCCACAACTGTGCCAAGCATGTACTCCAGTCCTTTGTAGATTGCTTCGAGGGATATCATCAGATCTGGATGGATGAAGAGGATGCCGGAAAGACAGCCTTCATTACATCATGGAGAGTGTATTGCTATTAAATGATGTTGTTTGGCATAAAGAATGTCGAAGCCACTTACATGAGGGCCATGAAAACCATTTTTCACGACATGATACATAAGGAGATAGAGGTGCACGTGGACGACATCATCCTCAAATCCAAAAATGGTACAGATCACATAGCAGATTTGAGGAAATTCTTTGATCGACTTAGAAGGTACAATCTGAAACTAAATCCCGCAAAATGTGCTTTCAGAGTCCCGACTGGAAAGTTGTTAGGGTTCATCATCAGCCACCGAGGAATTGAGCTTAGACTCGTCAAAGGTCAAGGCTATCCAAGACTTGGCACATCCAAATAACAAGAAACATGTGATAAGTTTCTTAGGGCGTCTCAATTACATTAGTCATTTCATAGCACAATCAACTGTTATCTGTGAACCAATTTTCAAAATGTTGAAGAAAAACGCTGCAATAAGTTTGACAGAAAAATATCAGAAAGCCTTTGACAAGATCAAAGAATATTTGTCCACGCCACCGGTCCTGGTCCCACTGGAACCTGGGAGACCTCTGATACTTTATTTATCTGTACTAGATGGGGCTTTTGGCTGTATCTTGGGACAACACGATGAGACAGGAAGAAAAGAGCAAGCCATATACTATCTAAGTAAGAAGTTCACACCCTACGAAGCACGACATTTTTGTTGGAACGCACCTGCTCCGCTCTAACATAGATAGCTCAAAAGTTGAGGCACTACTTATATGCCTACACCACATATCTCATATCAAGGATAGATCCACTAAAATACATCTACCAGAAACCCATGCCTACAGGGAAGTTGGAAAAATGACAGATATTGCTGAGTGAGTTCGATATTATCTATGTAACTCAAAAATCGGTCAAGGGGCAAGTGTTGTAAGATTATCTCGCAGAAAATCCTGTAGGTGGAGAATACGAACCACTGAAAATGTATTTTCCCGATGAAGACAGTAGGAGAATATTTCACCGAAAACTATGATGTTTGGAGAATGTTCTTTGATGGGGTTGATAACTTCTAATGAGTGGGTATTGGAGAAATTTTAGTATCAGAGACTTGTCAACACTATCCAGTATCCGCAAAGCTCAGGTTTCCATGTACCAACAATATGGCGGAATATGAGGCTTGCATATTGGGACTCAAGTTGGCCATTGACATGAACGTTCAGGAATTGTTGGTACTTGGTGATTTGGACCTTTTGGTATATCAGATTTTAGGAGATAGGCTACAAAGAATACCAAAATATTGTCGTATCAATACTATATACAAGAATTGATGAAAGAGATTCTCAAAGATAGAGTTCAAACATGTTCCGAGAATCCAGAATGAGTTTGCAGATGCATTGGCCACTCTATCTTCCATGATACAACACCCAGACAAGAATTTAATCGATCCTATTCCAGTAGGGATTCATAATCAACCAGCTTATTGTGCTCATGTTAAAGAAGAAACTGATGGAAACCCATGGTTCCATGACATCAAAGAATATTTGGAAAGAGGAGAGTACCCGGAGCACGCAAATCATACTCAGAAACACACACTCCGAAGCTTATCCAACCATGTCTTCAAAAGTGGAGGAATTTTGTACAGAAGAACTCTGGATCTGGGATATTACGGTGTGTCGACACCAAGGAAGCATCCAAATTTTTTGAAGAGGTACATGCCAGAACTTGCAGACCACGCATGAATGGCTTTGTCTTAGATAAGAAGATATTAAGAGCAGGATATTTTTGGATGACCATGGAAACAGACTGCATCAGGTATGTCCAAAACTCTCATCAATGTAAAGTACATGCTGATATGATACGAGTGCCCTCCAATGAACTCAATGCAACAAGTGCACCTTGGCCTTTCTCTGCTCGGGGGATGGATCTCATCGGTCCAATCGAACATGTCGCTTCAAATCGGCACAGGTTCATTCTAGTGGCCATAGACTATTTCATAAAATGGGTTGAAGTCGCATCTTACAAGGCTGTAACTGAAAAGGTCACCACTGATTTCATTAGGGATTGTATTGTTTGTCGATTCGGGGTGCCGGAATCAATCATCACCGATAATTCCACCAACCTTAACAGTGATTTAATGAGATCTATGTATGATACCTTCAAGATCGAGCATAACAACTCCACAACATACATGTCGCAAATGAATGAAGCTATGGAAGTAGCCAACAAGAACATGAAGAAGATTTTAAGGAAGATGGTAGATTATCACAAACAATGGCATGAGAAATTACCATTTCCCTTACTGGGATATCATACCGCGGTTTGCACATCAACTGGGGCAACCCCTTACTTACTGGTCTACAGTACTGAAGCTGTCATTCTCGCCGAAGTAGAAATCCGTTCTTTGAGAATCATACAAGAGGCTGAACTTAGTGATGTATAATGGATACGAAGTCGCTATGAACAACTGGCTCTCGTTGACGGAAAAATAACGAATGCGGTATGTCACGGTCAACTTTATCAAAATAGAATGTCAAGAGCTTTCAACAAAAGGGTCAGGCCTAGATAATTCACACTGGGGCAGTTGGTGCTAAAGCAGATCTTCTCGCATTAAGATGAGGCCAAAGGGAAATTTTTGCCAAATTAGAAAGGGCCCTACATGGTTCACAGAGTATTAACAGGAAGAGTGATCATACGTGCATAAATGGATGGAGAAATTTGGCCAAAACCTATCAACTCAGACGCAGTCAAAAGATAATATGTTTAGATTGTATACATTTCTTCATCTGATGTAACTGAACTATGCTAGACCTGATTCCCATTTAAGAGGGGATATATAGGTATCCCTGTGGGTTCGGTCACATCTCAATAAAATCTTCATTTTTGCCATGGTTATAAACTGGGGCAGAATTTTGAGGAGGACCCTCAAAATTCTGAAGCAAGTCTAGCCAACTTCGTCATATGCAGAACAGTCACAGTCATTGGTTCATCTAAATTACTTGATATTGTATACTACTATATTTTAAATAATTACATTGATCAAATGCACGCATATTTTTCGAAAACTTTATTTTTATAAACAACCAGATGCTGCCCAGGGTAACTCAAACAGGATATCAGGACAGGAGCAAAACCAAAGCGAGAAGGCAAAAGCACGGACCAACCTCCCCCACAAAACTCACAGTTTTTCTTTGAATGCAGGAAAAGTAAGAAAATAATATCTTTAGACACATCAGGTCACTACCTTCAAGATAGAAAATTATCTATCCCAATCATCTCTAGCTAAGAAATGCTCTGCTTTCTCACTGTCACTCATTGTTTTCTTGCATGAGGCTAAGCATTGACTCCCTAATTTCATAAGGCTAGTCACTACCTTTCCCTGAATAATACTAAGCATTGTCTCTTCTTCTTTGCATGAGGTTAAGCATTGCCTCCCTAATTGCATAAGGCGAATCATTTCCTTTCCATGCATGAGACTAAGCATTGTTTCTTCTTCTTTGCACCAGGTTAAGCATTGTTTCTTCTTCTTTGCACCAGGTTAAGCATTGCCTCCCTAATTGCATAAGGCTAATCACTGTCTTTCCCTGCATGAGACTAAGCATTGTCTCTTCTTCTTTGCACGATGCTAAGAATTTCCTCCCTAATTGCATAAGTCTAAGTATTGCCTTCCTTTGCATGAGACTAAGCATTGTCTCCTATTTTCATGAGGCTAAGCATTGCCTCCTCAAGTTTATAAGGATAAGCGTTGCCTTTCTTTGCATGAGACTAAGAATTGTCTCCTATTTGCATGAGGCTATGCCCTGCCTCCCTAACTGCATGAGGTTAAGCACTACCTTTCTTCGCATGAGACTAAGCATTGTCTCCTATTTGCATGAGGCTAAGCCCTTCCTCCCTAACTGCATGAGACTAAGCATTGTATCCTATTTGCATGAGGTTAAGCCTGCCTCCTTAAACTGCACAAGGCTAAGCACTGCCTTTCTTTGCATGAGACTAAGCATTGTCTCCTCTTTGCATGAGGCTAAGCCCTTCTTCCTTAATTGCATAAGTCTAAACACTACCTTTCTTTGCATGATACTAAGCATTTCTCCTATTTGCATGAGGCTAAGCCATGCATCCTTAAATTGCACAAGGCTAAGTACTATCTTTCTTTGCATGAGACTAAGCATTATCTCAGTTTTGCATGAGGCTAAGCCATCCCTTATTGATTGCATAAGTCTAAACACTTCCTTTCTTTGCATAAGACTAAGAATTGTCTCCTTTTTGCATGAGACTAAGCTCTCCCTCCTTAACTGCACAAGGCTAAGCATTGCCTTCTTCGCGTGAGACTAAGCATTGTCTCTTTTTTTTGCATGAGGCTAAGCCCTACCTACCCTTCTTGAATATGTCTTAGCATTGCCTTTTCCTCAAGACTGGATACTATCTCCATTATGCTATCTAAGACTTGGCACTATCCTCTATTCACCTGGGGTTAAGCACTGCCCTTATCTTACACAAGGCTAAGCCTTGTCTTGTTTAATTTTGCATATGACCAAGCATCATGTCCTTGCATTTCATGGGCTGAAACATTGCCATTTTGTCCAAATGCGTCATAGTATTAAGGCATCATCCTCATAGCCGGAAGACACCATTTCATGGCCCGAGGATCGATCAAAAAATGTATATCATTATTCAAAGGCGTCATGGTTCAGAGACACCATTTTCATGGCCCGAGGACATCATTTCATGGCTTGCGTATCCCTTATCACCTGATTCATGGCCCAAGACGTCATGGTCTAAGGTCATCATCCTCATTATCCAAAGACAATCTTCATGGTCCAAAGGGAATTTGCATCATGTTTAAATTTTTGCCATAATCTATATATTTGCATGCATCGTGTTTTATGTTTTGCAGGTAACCCAGGAAGTAATCGTTCTCTTAACAAGAGCAATCTTCGCTTCGGTTTCCATTCACAACGTTCACATCCCATAATTATTTCAAGTGTAACCAACCACCATCAATTACCCAATTTTACTTGATAACCGTTCAGATACTTGTTTTGAGATACATCCGTAACGTTTCATATTCCGTATACACTTATCTGATATTGTCCTACTTAAAAGAACCCTTTCCAAAGAATACGATCATTCATATGGCAACTCCGTCGGTTTCATTCGTCGTTGGATCCAGAACTACACATGGCCTGATTCTCGTAACACCAAGGATATGTAGGAAAATCAAAAACTAGTCCTCGGCCTCCATTATTTTAAAATCACCTCATTTGGTCAAAATTGTTCATAATTGTTTCTACCCAACAACTCTTTAATCGTTCCCGGGGTAAAGAGGGGCAGCTGTTGATACCTAATTTTTCCCTCACATTTTACAAAAAATGATATACATACTTTCAAAATATCATTTTGCATTATTATTAATTTACAAGATTTATACAAGTATTTTTTATTTTTCATAATTTTCAAAGCTTTAAAATTTATTTTTCTTGCATTTAAATTACTTGAATATGTACTAATTTTTCCCTTAAAATATTTGCGGTGACTTAATCATCCAAATTTTTTATTTTTACACCCACATACATGTTTCAAAATCTTTTTATATCATTTACATATAAGTATAAATCTATATTTTAGTTATTTACTTAATTCTTGCAATAGAAGCATGTGTTCATATATAAGTGCTCTTTTATTACATCAATTGCGTAAAAATAGAATTTTTATATTTTTATAATGTTAAATTATTACTTTAATAATTTTAGTGCATAAATAATATTTTTATTTATTTATTAAGTATCTTTATAAGTTATTTTTGGATAATTTCATGTATTTAAATAAAGGTCTAGTTTTAAGCTCAATTTTTCGGACCAAAATTGGCCCAATAACCTCAGCAGCGAAACCCAAACGACTCGCCCCACCTATTCTTTAATCCAGATCGTTGATCTCTCAAGATCAACGGTCCACGATAACCCTACCCCTTTTAATTACTTCTTCACCTAAACCCTAGAGACCCATTTCGTCTCTTTACGGCTGCCTTCACACTCTCTGTTATCCTCTCCGCATAAACCCTAGCCACTTCCCCTTAATTCCCTCTTTTAATCCTATTAATAATGGGATTCGACCTTTGTTTGTTTACCATATGAGGATCTTTTGGGTACAAGTTACGCGATTTTGGTATTACTTAGGTATTTGTCTAATTTTGGCAAATACCACCTCCATATCGGACGGAATAGACTCAATCTTGAAGATTTGATGATATCCCGTCCATATACACAAGATGACTTCATACCACTTGGTCGATTTTGAGTTTAAAGCCCTAACTAGGGTTTGGAGTTTGACACTTTTCCTTTCATGTAACTCTACTGTCTTGCATGCAAGATTTTTCCCCTTTTCTTCGTCCATGTTTACTTGATTTCTTTTTACTATGTTTAATCAGTTATTTTCCTTGTGTTTTCATCCAATTTTACTGCTATATAAACCCTCCCCATTCCCGTTCGAGACGGACGTTAATCGCTATAATTTCACTAAAATTTGAGGCTACTTCTGTTAATTACTTCATTATCTTGTTATGTGCTTTGTGTTGGCCAGCTGAAAGCCAAGGCCACTAAAAGTCTACTGTTCCAATTTTCTCTTGGTGCGAGCATCGCCCCGTGTTCTTTTGAAGCTCTTGGGAACTTTGAAACATCCATATTTCTTGGTTCTTGTGGATCTTTTGTTCTTTATTGTTGTCCGTTTAACTGGTGAAATACTTGACTTTTGCAATTTCATCCTTACGTGTCTTTGATTTACATATGTTCTCACCTTTGAAATCCATGGCTTAATGTATTTTCTAGATTATTTTTTTTCTTGATTCTGTTAATTCTACTTTGTTCTAAGTCTCTTTAGCCTTTAACTTCATCCTAATGCTGCTAGTTCTGAGAATGCCTGAGTCTAACTTGGATAATCTGACCCTCTTATGTTCATTTAACCAGTGTATTGGTGCCTAAAGGTTCCCTACAACTTGCTTACTTGCCTTGTCCTTAATCTCTTTAATTTATGCTTCACACTTGTGCTAGAACTTCCTGTGTTAACTATGACATGTTCCCCTACTATTGTGTCACTCAACATGATCCTCATGCCATTAGTGATTGACTGAGATCTTGACAGCTACCTCAACTTATTTTCCATGCCCTGTTTGAATCATTTTGTTTTATGGATTAACTCAAACCTTCTTTGGTTAATTAGTTTATTGTGTCAATCCCAGAATATCTACATGTGCTATTTGGTATGAGCTTGCTATCTTGCACTTCTCTAAATATCTATAGTATTTGTCCTGGACGTATAATATGTATAAAGACCATTTTTATCGACTATGAACTTGCTTCTATGCTAATATGTTTCCTAGTATGCCTTCGGTTCATTTGATACCATGTCCTTCCATTGATTGTCACAATGTGTGTCCCCCATCATGTCTAAATACTGATTAACATGGCATTAGGAGGTATACTTAGCTTAACTTGAATCTTTAGTCGTCAATCGATTTAGTATCAGGCATATGTACATGATAATCTATGTATATCCTGCAAACCTATTTCTTTCCCCAATTCTTTCAATATGAGGCTATTTATGTGGTACTTTGCTATGTATGGAAATCCTGCTGAACCAAGTTTGATGATCTGTTAGATTAGTTGTTTTGTATGCTCAACTTGGCTATGACTATTTTAAGTATAAGTGTATCACTTAATTTTTGTCCCTCTATCACTATCCACTCTGCTTACTTGCTACTCATATTATTCTAAATTCTTATTCTTATCCGGCTGAAAGCCAAGTCTATCTAGGTTCTATTGTTGGCCTCCCTAGAGTGAGCACTGCTCGGGGTCCAATTGGGGCCCTTGTGAATTCTGACACACTAGGGCTTGGTGATTAGTCACTCCCTCAACCTCCAAAATTGTTCCTATTATCCCACTTCCCCTGTCATGCACTATGCATTTGAATTGGTTCTTTCAAGTGGTGCAACACTTGTTGCTGTGATTAAGTAAATTAGTTTGGACTCTTCTATGGACCCTTGAGTCATGTATTGAATGTGTCTTTTGTTGAAGGCCTAGGTACGTTGTGTAATTGACATTGAAGGCCCATTCAATGTTGGGTATTTATTTTTTATTTGGCCTATTGTGGGCATGTTCACTATTATGTAATATTGTTACTTATTATTGGGCCTGTAATAATTTTTTTATAAATAATTGGGGTGTTAATAAAAGAGAATGGGGTAGATTTAATATTTACATGCAATGGGTAGATAACATGCTTCTACAATGTAATAATGTGTTTGATATATGTGCCGTTAAATTTATATGAGCACCTTAGAAACCATGTCATTAGGGTAAGCGCACACACATAAACACACACTATTTGATAGCAAACATGAATCCAAATGTTGCAATCATTCTTACTGCTACGTGCCACTAGAAAATCTGCCTATAGGAATAAAAATATCTCTGAACTTTCAACTTGTCTCAACTTGATCACTAGAAAATCATGCATATAGGATTAAGTGTAACAAAATAAAAACGAGTGCAAAGCATCAACTACTAGAGATCCTGCTTATAAGGTATAATTGATCATTCTAATGGACATCTAAAATACTGTTTATTACTTGTTCATGCAGCTGTCAGAAGGCATAAGCAATTCTGAGCTCCTCCTCAAAGATTTTTCATTACTCCATATTGTACGAGTCACCTAGACACAATAGGCTTAATGACCGAAAATCTGAGATGTCATTAATCAGCATGTGAATCGTATAATCTTGTCTATGAGCAACGTTTGGCCTCTGAAACTGCTTGCATGCCTTGATGCCTTGTCACATAGAAATCATGTCTATAAGTATTTAAGTTTCTTAATTTTGAATTCCTTTACAGAAAATTTGTCTCACATGTATCTGTTGCTTAAATGTGGAGGAAAACTTGAGCCTTAACTGCATATATGTGATGTCCAACGCGTTTTTGTATGTCGCCTAGTTCTGACATTTTTAAGCAACTTAAGTGAGGTCTAGAACCATCCAAACGTCCAATACCTCCTGGACCATAGGTATGGGATGGGTAGTGCACGCATAGGGTACAACTTATAATTGAATTAGAGCGCTTTTAGGTAACAACTTTAACATAGTAATCGAGTAGCAAGAGATGATAGTCTGTACCCGCTGAATAATATGAGTAACACTCCATCTCCAGGGAGTTACGAAATATTATTTATGTTGCACGCGGTGATCCTTTAGGATAAAAAAGTTAGGACCCCCCCCATCTAATTTCTCTTCTGTTTGAATCAAGTAGATGTACTAATATATTCAAAAATATTTTTTATAATAAAATTCTCAAACTTTGTGCTATCTCTCTCTCTCTCTCTCTCTGTTTATCTGACTAATCCATATAATTCAAGTTCAGTCGGGACCCACAGTTGTGGACCTCGACGAGTTCCTAACACCTTCTCTACAAGGTAATATCCAGACCTTACCCGATCTTTGGTGATGTAAACTAGTTGAACCAGAGTCATTTGCAAAATAGGTGCCCTAAAGCACCTTAAAAATTGTTAGGTGGTGACTCTTCTCTTTTAATACTTCCATAAAAGAATTGTCACACGTCAAAGCCCGATTTCGCGAGAAAAAGGGGCGCGACAAGCACCGTGTATGTGAGGTGACGAGTACGTACACAGGCTAATTGTTGTAAAACCCAATTTTTATTAATAATAACATGTCCTTCTTCTTATTTGAACTTATTAGCATGTGTAGTATCCTATTAGACCAAGAAATCATGCCCACTCTCCTTAACTATTTACTTGAACTACGTGCAACATGTTTAGTGGTTTTACCTATTTTCCATAATTTGTACTTAGATTAAACTATACGGTTTCGTGCCGTGACTATTGGATTCTGTTGTTTGGCTGCATATTTACTTGGGACTACGGAACGGTATTCTAAAACATCCCCCATGTACTGCATTTTACTTTGGGACTATGGAACGGTATTTCGGGAGATCCCCCATGTACTGCATTTTACTTTGGGACTACGAAACGGTATTACCGGAGATCCCCCCTGTGTTGCATATTTACTTTGGGACTATAGAACGGTATTCCGGGAGATCCCCCTGTCTTGCATATTTACTTTGGGACTACTAAATAGTATTCCGGGAGATCCCCCTGCACATTTACGTTTGGGACTACGAGATGGTATCGCTGGAGATCCCCTATTGTATTGTGGTGTCACGACCCCAAATCCACTAATTGTGATGGAACCTAACCCAACCCGGTAGGTAACCCAACTAATAACTATCCAATTCCACTAATATTAATAAGGCATTTAAACAAAAGGAATTATCTAAATCTTATACATTCCCCAAGGACTGCTAGTATAAATCATGAGCTTCTAAGAATAGTGTTTACAAAGCGGAAATGAAATAACTACATAGACTGTTTGAAAAGTACATAATGTGCATAAGTGTAGTATCAGTACAACCGACCATATGTACTAAGTAAGTAACAAACCTAACATCAGGTTGAAAGCAGTGACAAGCTATCACAAGGTCGGGTCCAATACTGTTATTCTACAACAGTTCATAACAGCATAATATAAGTAGTAAAAAGGGGTATCTCAGCAGTAAAATGCTCAACCCGTTCACAATTCCGGAAAATAGGCATGTTTTTCAAATATCTTAGTGAAAACTCAATTCTTTTGCCAAAAATGCCAAAATAATATGGGTAAGTTTGAAAACTGTGATTTTTCTCAAAATCCATTCAACAATAAGTAAGAAGTTTCATTTTCTTTCCAAATAACAAGTGCAAAAACAACTCCCTATACCCACATATCAATATGTGTAAAAAGTCCTGAATGATGTAATACTATATAGCATGAGGCAAAATGCATCTCTACGCCAGTACATCAAGTGTGCATATTAAATGTGATGCAACTCAGTGATAAAACCATATACATGATCTCAGAGTATCAATTTACTCAGTCCTCCTTGTCACTCAGTCCTCCTTGTCACTCAGTCCCCACAGTCACTCAGTCCTCACAGTAGCTCAGTCCTCATAGTCACTCAGTCCTCCCAATCACTCGTCACTCGGCATTCGCACTCAGTAGGTACATGCGCTCACTGAGGGTGTGTACAGACTCCGGAGGGGCTCCTTCAGCCCAAGCGCTATATCAAGCCAATCATGGCATAAATCAATGAAACATGTTGCGACGTGCAGCCCGATCACATAAATATTCTCACAATCAGGCCCTCGGCCTCACTCAGTCATCAATCTCTCCAGTCTCTCGGGGTCTCAATGTCATGAAACTAGCTCGACAACAATGATATGATGTATCAATAAATAATAGCAGAGACTGAAATATGATATGCATATAAATGCGTATGACTGAATATATAAAGCAATGAAAACAAATAGCTCAACAACATATATGACCTCAATTTGTCCCATTAGGATAAGCATGTTGCCTAGACATGGTGTCTAGCATGGATCACAGCTCAATAGCTCAAGTACATAGAAATTTCATGATTACAAGTAAGGTCAGGCAACTACACAATACCACAGAAATAACGGAGTCATAATTCACATGGTGCACGCCCACAAGCCCGTCACCTAGTATGCACATCACCTCAACATTGATCACGTAGCACATAATTTGGGGTTTCATACCCTCAGCACTAAGTTTAAAAGAGTTACTTAACTCGAACGGGCCAATACCAATGTCGAGCAAGCCAAACGATGCTCCAAAGATGCCATTCCACAATGGCTCGAAACTGACCAACAACAATTCAAATACATCAAACAATGCTAAAGGAGCCAATCCCGATCATAAAAGATCAAATCTTGAATCAAAGCCTGAAATCGGCCCACAAGACCAACTTGAGCCCGCACATCGGAATTGAAAAGACTCATAATATCCGATATCCCATTCAACTGTGAGTACAACCATACTAGTTTCACTTAAATCCGACTCTGAATCTGTGTTCAAAACTCAAAAATTCTTATGAAAATTTAGGCCAAAACCCCCAATTTCCTTTTAAGATTCAACAACTAATTGCCAAAAATGAAGATAGATTCATGAAATGTAATCAACACCAAGTAGAGATCACTTACCCCAATCCTTGAGATGAAATTTTCTCTAAAAATCGCCTAACTCCGAGTCCCACATCTCAAAATATGAAGAAAGACCAAAACCCTCGATTTTTATATCCTCTGCCCAATGCTTCTGCACCTGCGACGCATTAGCCGCTTTTGCGGCGTCGCTTCTGCACCATAACCCCTGCTTCTCCGGAATCAATTGAGGACTCAACTCTCGCACCTGCGGACATCATACCCGCTTCTGCGACCTCACAGGTGTGAGCCATCATCCGCACTTGCGAAATATCTTGCACATGCGCTCATTCGCCCCGCACCTGCGCATCCGCATATGCATCCAACCATCTGCTTCTGTGGTCTTCCTCACCCAGCACCATTTTCGCTCCTACGACCCCTTCTTCACTTATTCGGCAACCACACCTACGCAAACCAACTGCAGGTGCGGTCACACTAGAACTTGCAACCACCAGCCTTATCCAAAATCTCCAAATTGCTCCGAACCTCGCCCGGAACTCACTCGAGCTCCTCGAGACCCCGTCCGAACATGCCAAAGTGTTCCATAAAATAACACTAACCTACTCGAGGCTTCAAAACTCACATTAAAACATCGAAACGACGAATCGCACCTCAAACCGGAATCTTTGAACTTTTAAATTCCCATTTCCAAAACTCGCACCGAAACATATCAAATCATCCCGGAATGAACCCAAATTTTGCACACAAGTCCCAAATGACATGATGAAGTTATTCCTATTCCCAGAACCACAATCCAAATCCGATATCTTCGAATCCGACTTTTGATATTATCCTTCAAGATATACCGCAATCAAATCTGATAGAACCCCTCGTAGATCCTACGACTTCATCTTATAGAATACCAACTAACCTACTGACTCGCAACACCAATACTACTCGGATCCACAACCGTGCAATCCATTTACCAATAAGCAACAACCTAACTGTATTTTGATCACGAAAATGACTCAATCAAGAGAACCGTCCCGCAAATTCAACGGATACCACCACCACAAAAAGCTAAGAACCCATCACATACCGTATACCCATCATCCGACTCTAACACAAAAGTTCATACCTCAATATAACTCCGCTGCAATGCGCGATTCCATCCAGACGATGGTCATATCATATATCTTGGGTCACCCTGCTCAAAATCTATAACCATATGAAATTCGACATCTAGTACCCAAAGTGCATTACCATAACCATGGAGAATCAGACGATACAATGCCGCACAAAACCCGAAAGAACACAACCAATACGGCCTCAATTATGCAACACCAAATTACTCATCTCGCTCAAACTCCACTATAAGACCACAATAGAGTCGCACCATGTGTGCCTAAAACCAACGAATCACAACTCCCATAGCATACAATAGTAACTCACAGAAATTTCAGAACACGAATAAGCTCAGCAACAACCGAACGGCACATCCCTCAACAGTAGCATTATGGAGCCAACCAAATCTACTCGGTGTAGACTACACATCCTAATTGGGCCTACCCATGGACCCCCAATTCAACTCTAGTTATCCACAAATAGATAAATAACCCTCCGAAAGTCCACAATGACTGAATCATAACACATATTATCATCTGGCTAGCTTCGGCCACAACTTCACGGTCCATAACCATGAAATAATCTACCCGTGAGAACTCCCAGTCTCTAAATCCGTAGAGCACACAAATCACCATATCTGATCCCAACTCCACCGCCTGAATATCTAACACATCTCTTATACACGATCATCCTGCGAGGAATACTTCTATAATTCTTCCGTTCCACGTAGCAAAATTTGAATATCAGCAGTTGATCAACTAGGATAGTGCTGCAATACCAATGAAGTATCCATAAATCAAAGAACATTGCCCCTTCTGAAATGTACACTCTCATCAAGACATACCAAATAGTAATGTCATTTACCTAGTAATCTAAAATCGTCCATACTGCCAAAGGACACATGACCCTCCCTTCAAAACCAAATCGTGACCTTGCACATGCAAATCTCAATCCCACACAACACCGCATATACCATGCCATCATATTAAAAGTACAAGAACTTCATAGTCCACTCCGAGTCACAAACAACTACATACCCAATTAGCCAAGGATCTTCCATTTCATTTTACCCAGGAGATATCCATTGTACGCCACATGCCCCTCACGCCAATAGGAATTATACTCCTCGAACCGTGGTAAATCCCATTAAGAACTCTTTGAAACCCATTTGTACATAACCAAGCTATCAGAACCGAATCTCTCTAACTCAACCCAGTCACGCACGTCGCCAAAACCCAAGAGCATCACCACGAATCAAATGTAGAAACTCACCACATCATAAGCACCCAAGGAACCGATCTTACCCATTACCATTGTCACGACCCAAAATCCATTAAGGTCATGATGGCACCTTACCTTACTGTTAGGCAAGCCAACACTTAATAAATAAATTAAATATTTATTTTTAAAATTCTCGAAGTCATTCCTTTTTCATTTTTCTTAAATAATAATGAGAAAACTCCCACTGAATAAACAATAATATCTTAACAAATTTAAATAGTGAATAAATCCCATAAGTATCCCAAAAACCGGTGTCATAAGTGCATGAGCAAATTTTCTAGGAATTATACATGTACTACAATACTTTTTTGGAATACAAACTGGACAAGTAATTTAAAGTAAAATACAATACATCTGAGGAAGACTCTGTCGGCTGCGGGTCGTCTCTGGATGTGCAGCTCGTCTAAGTCTCCAGGTCAGCCACATCACTGAGTCAAGCAGGGCCACTAGCTATGGATGTACCTGTGCAATAAAAATGCACAACAAGTAAAGCATGAGTACGAAAACAACTTGTACTTAGTAAATATCCCACCTAACCTCGAAGAGGTAGTGAGACGAGGTCGACTTTGACACTTACTAGAGGTCAAATTAATATCAACTACACTAAAGAAATGAATTAATATAAAGCATTGTATACATAAGACATACAAGTATAGATTACGTGGTACAATTTCCCTCTTTAAAATTTACTCAACTCTCTACTAGAAAGTTCCCCCCGTAACCGAAGCATATAAATAATATAGTGGATTTCATCAAAGAGTTTGTCATAAATCCAAATCAAGGAGAGAAACCCTCACATGAACTGGTTTTTTGCCAAATATTTCGCACGAGTCCATGGGGATGATGTATGCATATACGAAATGCCGAGGCGAACGACCCGATCTAACATAAAAGTAAATTGTGCACTGCCGAAGGGTCGAACGGCGCGAACCATAGATGAATCTATTAACCTGTCGTGGCGTACGGTCCGCTCCCATGAGAGTGTGCTGCATAATTCCCGGCGAGGAGAACGGCCTGATCCCATAATAGTGTGGTACATAATTCCCGCCGAGCCGAACGGCTCGATCCCATAATAGTGTGGTACATAAATCCTGCCGAGGCGAACGACCCGATCCCATAAGAGTGTGGAAATGAATCACCCCGCTTGTGAAATATAAATTGCGAAGCGGTCACACATAAGCATACACATTCAAACTGTCGATCCTGTCTATATCGGAAAACAATTACCCAATAAATGACAATTTCGCTTTTAATGGTCACAAAGATAGTATTTAAATCTCTTTTTTTTTCTAGAAATTCATTTGTCAAATTCGATAAGTTTTAAACATTTTGAAATGCGTCAGCAAAGATACAAGTACGACAAATAAAACATGCTTTCGGGCCCTAGACTACCCGGACGTAAGCATAATAGTAGTTACGCACGGACTCCCGTCACTTCGTGCGTACGTAGCCCTCACAAATAGTAGCACATATTTAATAATTTCACATATGGGGACAATTCCCTCTCACAGGGTTAGAAAAGAGACTTACCTCGATCCAAAGTTCCATAACCGGCTTCCAAGCCCTTCCGACAACTCAAATTGATGCACAACGCCCCAAAACTATCAAAATAATGGGCAAACCAATGAAAATATACTCTAATACTTATAAAAATTTGATTTATATAAATTCCCAACTCTGCTCGAAAAGTTGACAAAATTACCCTCGGGGCCCACGTGCCTAGATTCCGAAACATTTCGAAGATAATGATTACCCATAGCCTTACTAACTCAAATATACAGTTTTGCTCTAATTCCATGCTCAGAATTGTGGTTAAAATCCAAAAATACATGTTCTAGGTCTTTGTTCAAAAATCCCAAATTCCCACCAATTTCATGTCTAATCTATGTATAATCCAAGTGTTTTAACTCAAAGATGGGAAGAAATCACTAACCTAAAGTTGCTTGATGAAGATCCTCCCTTGAAGCTCCCAAAAATCGACACACAAAACGAAAATGGGAGAAGAATATTCAAATCCCGTCTTTAAAATATACACTGCCTCCAGTCCTTCCGCACCTATGGTGACTACGCCCGCACCTATGAGCCCGTAGATGCGACCAAACTCTCGCACCTGTGGCTTCCTCATTCCCTAGCTGGCTCCGCACTTGTGCTCCCTCGTACGCATCTGCACCTTCGCAGGTGCGGAAATAGCCTCGCATCTGCGACACCAAAGCCACACCTGCGACTCCGCACCTACGGCCCAAGCCTCACAGGTGCGGTCACACCAGACACCAGCAGCTTCAGCTACTCCTCAATTTCGAATTTGATCTGTTAACCACTCGCAATCTATCCGAGGCCCTCGGGACCTCGTCCAATTACACCAACCTATTCCAAAACATAATGCGGACCTACTCGAGGCCTCAAATCCCATCAAATTACATCAAAACAATGGATCGCATCACAATTCGATTTTTGTGAACTTTGAAACCTCCAACTTCTACATTTGATGCCGAAGTCTATCAAATCATGTCCGATTGACCCTAAATTTTGCATACAATACACATTCAACATTACGGACCTACTCCAACTTTCGGAATCACATTCCGGCCCTAATATCAAAATTTCCACTTCCGGTCGGATTTCTCAAAAACCTTCAAATTTCTATCTTTAGCCAAACGATTTCAAAATAACCTACGGACCTCCGAATTCATTTCCGATCACACTCCCAACTACAGAATCAAAATATGGAGCTATTCCCGGACTCTAATTCCCAAACGGACATCAATATCACTGAAATGCGCTTCAACCCAGACTTATGAAATTTCTTCAAAAATGCTGACTTCTACAATATGTGCTGAAACACTCTCGGGTAATCCAAAACCCAATCCGAACATATTCCCAAGTCCGAAATCATCATACGAACCTGCTGGAACCTTCAAATACTAATTCTCAGGTCGTTTACTCAAAAATCCAATCTTCGTCAATTCTTCCAACTTAAGGCTTCTAAAATGAGATATTTTCTTTCCAAATTGACTCTAAACTTCCTGAAATTCAATTCCAACCACACCTACAAGTCATAACACCTAAAATGAAGCTTCTCATGGCCTCGAACCGCTAAACGACGCGCTAGGGCTCAAAACAACCGGTCGGGTCATTACATTCTCTCCCACTTAAACATACATTCGTCCTCGAACGTGCTAGGAATTGCTCTGAAGTTGTCTGAAACCACTTTTAAACACCTTGTGCACCTATTCGTGCTACCACCACTCAATTGAGTACATTAGCTCGGTCGAATCCGAATATATCCTCTTTCATTTAGGCAATGGGACTTAGAACCAGGTCTTCATCATCTGAAATCCTCTTCCAGACCTATTTCCAATATATGAACACCGTATCAACTACCACACGATTTACTATAACATGAATGCATACCTTTGTTGAATAAGAATCATGCACCGCATAAATTGATCATCTAACCACAATGAAATTCCCTGAACCTTAATAGCCAAAATTTCACGAATCTAATGCTCCTAATGCACCGCATGACACACATATATAGGTCTTGCTATAACTCTTATGATACCACCACAACGGAGGAGATGTGTAGAAATTCACAACCAACTGCAGAGTTAACCAAGCATTGAATCTCTCCTCTTGCTTAGAATAATCACCTCATACTAACAAAATAATGGCATTTTTCCTTTAATATACTTCACAAAATCTTATTGCACTGATCCCTGGTCCAATAATCTCGTCTCACCCAGTATGAACTGCTCAGACAGCAAATCACTCCAAACATGGCCAACAGTCTCACATGATACCACAATGCGCCAATTGGCCATAACTCGAACATGATACATAAAGAAATGACTTAGGAAAAGACTACTCAACTCATGCAACTTATTATGAACTCTCCTCAGAAAATAGAAAGCAAAAACACAAGAAAATAGATATAGGGAACCTTACTCAACATCACATTGTTGCGGCGCGCGACCAAATCCAAATAACATGCCCGTGGCGGAGTGCCACTCGATCCAAATGACATAACCGTGGCGGCGTGCCACTCGATCCAAATGACATAACCATGGCGACATGCCACCCGATCAATATAACAAAAGGTTCATGTAAGAAGCATTCCATTTTTGGGATTTATTTAAATTCAGCGTCGCCACCCGGATTTTTACGGTGTTCCGGGACACTATTTATTTATAAGAAATCCCAAAACCGAGGAAATTTTTTACTCTGTTTAAATTTTCTGCGAACCAGAAATCTGGGTAAGGAATTATGTTAACCCGGGAGAAGGTTTTAGGCACTCCCGAATTCCGTTGTTCTAGCACGGTCGCTTAATCATTAAAGTTGGCCTAAATTGTTTAATTACTGCTCTTGTACCTATGTGCATTTTTAATCTTTTTACCGCTTTTATTATTCATTTGTATTTAAATAGTTAGTTTGAGACGAGTCACGTACGCGTAAACCCGTAGAGTTTAAAATGTATCGAAAGTCATGTCACGCGGACGTGTACACAATTCTCAACGCTGAACTTATTTAAAAGATAAATAGGGTGCGCAAGCGCATTTTTTTTTTTGTTGTCAAAAAGAGACCGAAATTACGTCACGCGAACATGTACCCAATTCCGATAACTTTAAGAAATTTGTTCCTAAAAGTGTCTCTACGAGTATTCATTTTAGTCTTTATTTGTGTTACATAAACGTATACACAATTTGAGAAAAAGGTACATTTATAGTTGTTTTCATTCAGAGTTGCGTAAAACGTATACTCCGAATATTGATTTATTTTCTGAGTTTAAGGCATTCACTATCTAAAAGGCTTTCGAGATTCACTACTTCTAAATTAAAAAATCCTAAGTCAAGTCATAAGATTGGGCTATGGCCTAGTCTAGCCCGATTTATATTTCCTTAGGCCATCCTAAATTTGGCTACTTTTGTAATAAGAAATGAAGCTAAATACATCAATTTAAGGCATGCATCAATGAAGAGGGATCTAAAATTCACTAATTCATAAGGAACATGTTCTGAAAAACCAAATAAACGTATTTAATTGCAACAAAATATTTTTTGATTTGAACTTTATTAACTTCAGAACAACCTAAATCTATGTTGTTTATTTCACAAATCATGCACACTGATTTCTTTATGTTGTTCTAATTCTGGAAATTTACAAGCACTGTTGAATTGCAGATTTCCATTTTTTGTGTAGACTTTTGAAATTCTTTCTGAGCTAAAATAGTTGTTTTCTACAAATTCGATGGTTATCTAAATAAAAACTATAGAGAAAGATTTTTTACAAAAAAAACGCTAATAAATTTGTTAACCCGAATCTGAATATTCCAACACTTAAAACTTTGCAATTGAGTTTGTAAATAAAATAGTTTTTGAGGAAAATAAAATGTGTGGGCCTTTTCAAGCTCCACCAGGCCATTGTCAATGGCCTGGGCCTAAAAATTAACCATAACTACTCTCGTTCGAGTCCAGTGGACTCAGACTACTCTGGCCCAATTATGCCCACTTCTTTAGACTTATATGGGTTCATACATACAGGACTAAAAAATATACTGCTGATACAGTGAATATAGAGTCCAGTTTCATATTACAATGCTTCTAAAAGAACGAGTATAGAAGAATTACAGAGCTTCAACTTCTATAAAGATACTTTTTTTTTTCTACAAGAAAGTAAACTGAAAATTGCAACTTCTAACTTGTTGATGCGACTTGAATCTCCTTATAGCTATATACTTCAGCCTCCTTTTGCAAGTTGTAAACATTCCAAAATCTAGGTGTGTTATGTATCTACTAAGGAAGATTTGACCATGAAAGGGGTCGAACTTGACTTTAGTAATGCTATACTAAATAGTATCTAAGAGAAACATCCTTTGTGCATTTTTCTTGGAATGAATCTGACCATAAGAAAAGGTCAGATTCAAACTCAGGGATGCAATTTTTGTTTGACTTTTGACAATCCCGTCTACATTTCAACAAGTATTCTTTTGAATACTTTGACTATTCTTGACTTTTTAGAGAATGAATTAGACCATTTATGGGTTCAAATTCTTTTCTCTAAAGCCCTTCTTAACTCTATATTTTATGCCCTTTGAAGAGTGAATTCCCACCATTTATACTATTATTTATGCACTATTATGGGGGTGAATTTCACCATTGTAAAGTTGAATCCATCTACCCTAATGTAATTTATCTTACAAATGCACTAAAAGACTAATACAAAGATGAAATCTAACTACCAAACCCGTTCTTACATTCTTTCGACTCGACAGACTAAAAAGTCATATTGATTTCAAGAACTTCAGATTTTCAGCAGATTATATACAAAGCAAAAAGAAAGCTCAGCTAAATCAAAAAATATCCAGGCAAAGAGAAGAATAAAGTTCACATTTTGAATCTTTCAATGACATTAAACAGTTACATACAGCTTAAAGAGAAAATTCAACCCCAAAGCCTGACAAAATAAAGGTCAGGCAACAGCAATACAGCAAAGAAGAGCAAAGATCAGCAGAAGCAGAAAGCTCAGTAGCAGCAAACAGCAACTTCAGTTAACAGGAAACCACCAGAAAATTCCCAAAGAAAACCAACCAGCAATAATAGAAGTTTTAGACTCAGAGAAATGTAAAATGTTTTTAGAAGATTTCGTAAGCAAAAGCAAAAACAGAGCCAAATCAGATTTGGATATTCATTTCTCTGTATTTTACTTCTTGTTTCAGATTTTGAGGAACAATATTTTCAAAAATAAACTTGAGAGAAAGAAAAAGTGAGTGAGTCCTATTTTTCAGTCCTCTCCAGCCCCCAAAAAAATCCTCAGAAAAAAAGAGCCTCATAAAAAGCCATCCTCGTCCTGTGGTAAATGATGTGTGTATTTATAGGGGTATTTCGGGATAGGATATGCTTAGCATATTCCTTATCCAATAAACTGAAAAAATACAAATGCAACTGTCAACCTTATCTTTAGGGACAACTGCCCTCATTCTAGAAAATTCCAGCCCTTACAATTACTATTTTATCCCAAAAAAAAATCTGATTTCCTAATTCTAAAAGGTTCTTGGGTTGTTACACCCAAGATTCCTTCACCTAGGATTCCTAATATACCCCTTGAAGTCCCTGAAATTACCATTAGGTAACCAGGGTTAACTTGCTTGGGGTTGACCATTGACTCTAATTAATTAAACCTAGTTAGGTTCCTTAGTTGATTAAGGCTAATATGTATTATCAACTTAATCCTAGTTTAATTGACTTAAATAAGATTAATCGACTTGGTTCCTTAAACTTAGGTTAGGTGATTTGTTCAGTTAATGAAACCTAAATTAATTATCTTAAGCAAGAAATTTCTTTTAAGACTTAGTCAATTGTTTAAGAAACTAACCACCTAAGTTAGACTAGTTAAGCAACTGTATTTTGGGAGGTCGTGACTAATTAGGGTAGCCTTGAGCTAAAAATTGAACTAAATTAATTCATGGCCATGCACTGGCTCAAATTAACTTAGTATTATTCCTAAAAGAGCTAGGACAGACGAATCGAAGCATTACTGAAACAACCTAAAAGGAATGGTTGGCATGAGATTTGGTCTAAAAATGATATCCAGAAGAGTTCCTAAACTGACTAGTCAAGATTCAAACAATGAAAACCATCGAACTAGGTCGCGGATTCAATACTCGAGATAGAATTAATCATATTCAATCGATTTAGTACAACAAATAGTGAAGGACAAAAAACAGATATGAATTTAGACATATTCATGATGATTTTTACAAAAATTAAACTAACGGCCGATTTGACATCATTGATCAGAAAGTACGAAACACATAGAAAAGGGGGGAGGGGGATACCCGTTTGAGGACTTGGACGGAAAGGTTGAAGGCTTCTGGACTTTGGCCAGAGTCCGGTGGGGTTTGAAAATGTATCAAACCCTCATGAATCGATTGCTCTAGTCAAGAGCAATCGACCCATGAAGGTCTGACCCATTAATTGTCTTTGAATCGGCGGGGGAGTAATTTTGGGGTTTTCATATTCTTAGATCTAAAATTTACGCAAATGGATTGGGTTTTTGGGGAAACTAGCAATGGGAGGTGATAGAGGAGACGATGGTGATCGCCTGGTTAAAAGTTGGGGTCGATTGGAGAAGCTCTGCCGCTGGAGGCGATTTCCGGCCGGTGGAGTTAACACGAGGTAAGAGAGATGAGAGAGAGAAGGGGTATGGGGGTGTTAGACTTTGGTGAAATGAGGGGGGTGGGGTGTGGTTAGGACATATATATACTTAGGGAATGGATAGTTCTCAGCCGTTGGATCTGGAAAGGTCAACGGTTGAGATAGACACTCTCAAAAACGGGGTCGTTTGGGTCGTGTATGGGGCAGGCCAAACTTCAGCATATTGGGTGCTGAAGTCTTTTAAAAATGAACTAACTAACTTCAGCATGCTGGGTGCTGAAGTCTTACAAATGAACTAAATAACTTCAGCATATTGGGTGATGAAGTCTTTACAATCGAACTAAATAACTTCAGCACTTCTGCTGAAGTTTTCACAAATGAATTGATAAGTTAAGCACTTCTGCTGATGTTTTCACAAATGAATTAATAACTTCAGCACTTCTGCTGAAGTTTTCACAAATGAATTAATAACTTCAGCACTTCTGCTGAAGTTTTCACGAATGAACTAATAACTTCAGCACTTTGTCTGAAGTTTTTACAAATGAACTAATAACTTCAGCACTTTTGCTAAAGTTTTCACAAATGAACTAATAACTTCAGCACTTCTGCTGAAGTTTTCACAAATGAACTAATAACTTCAGCACTTCTGCTGAAGTTTT